>JAXIVJ010012565.1:0-39959 GCA_036785665.1 Chirona hameri
GGGGGGGGCGATGGGTCGTCGCGGACGGTGGTGCGGTGGGTCGCAAGGGTTCGAGGGATGTGGGCTGTGGTGGGTCGCAGAGGCGTGGTGGATCGCGTCGTGGCTCGAGGGTGGGATGGGACGCGGGATATGGCGGGTAGTGGGTGCGATGGGACGCGGATATGGCGGGTAGTAGGTGCGATGGGACGTGAGGTGAGGTGGAAGTCAGGGTGCGATGGCGGGGTTTTGGGTCGCTGGGGTGCGGTTAGACGAGGGCTACGAAAGAGTGGGAAATGCGATTAGGCGGGACGGAGGGACGAATATCATCACCAGCAGACGAAACAAACGCTCCGATACCAAAAGACGACAACCAACTCTGTCACAGTGCTGGTACCAACTAGAGATCACAATGGAATGGGATATTAAACGGAATTATAATACTGAATGGAAATGGAACGGAATGGAGCGGAGCACGTTCCTCTATGCTGGTTATGGAGCGGAAAAGAACCGGCCAAGTTGTTCGGATTTCTTACTCAAAATGGAATGGAAGAAACGAAACAGAATGGAATTGAAGAAAATGTGTATCAATTGTGCTGGAACGAAATGGAATGGAACCAAGAACTAATGGAACGGAATGGAATGGAAAGGAGCATGCCGTCCTATTCTGATCTCTAGCACCAACAAACGCCATCTGACTTTGTCCGTAATAACAGCCGACAGCAGCCAACTTTGTCCGTCACAGTGCTGGTTCAAGGGCGACCTGATCAATGGTCCACTGATCGACTCTCTACAGTTTGAATGCATCGCGTCCAGATGGCAGTTAAGAGAAGATTACGTCGTTACGCCGTCGTCGACCCGGTTGATTATTTAATCACCAGGTTGGGAGTTCGCAGAGATTGGCGAAGATGAGAACATTGATGGTGGGCGATAAAGGTAAAATGTAATGGCTGGTGTAAATCAATATTAAACTACCGGAACACCTAAAAGATAAAGCTGTTTATAAACGCGAGGAGTAACAACGCTTTGGTGTCCATTTTAATCCAAATAAAAACAGAAATGGGACATATTCCATTATAGAACCGACGACGTGCTGCGGCAACCGTGTGCCTGCTCGGATTTGTCTGAGGGCAAATTAGTGGTATTGCGTTTCGTGTTTACCTTTACAATAACAATACTGTTGACTACGCCTACGAACGAACAGCTTTAGATAAGCGGTTATTCTAGGTAGTCGAGCCGGCCGACGCTGTCTTTCACTGAATCTCGATAAATATGCCCACCACGTGAAGTCCCCGGCACTCGTGTCTGCCATGTGCACAACGGAGTGTCGCTCGCCAGGGACCGTTTTGTCACTCCGTCGACGGCGAACGCTCTCATGGCTGGAATGGCCCTCTCGGTCGGTACTCGTATCGAATCTGGCGGCGGACGCGGGCTTCGGTCGGGAAGCGGTCCTCAAGTCAGCCGCCGCCGACGACGCGTCGGCGGACGGGGCGATTCTAGTCGCCACCGCCGCCTCCGTGCCCGTGCCCGTGTCGTGTCCGTGCCCGTGTCGGGTCCGTGTCCGTGTCGTGTCAGTGCCCGTGTCCGTGCCCGTATCCGTGCCCGTGTCGTGTCAGTGCCCGTGTCCGTGCCCGTGTCGTGTCAGTGCCCGTGTCCGTGTCCGTGTCCGTGTCCGTGTCGTGTCCGTGTCGTGTCCGTGTCGTGTCCGTGTCGTGTCCGTGTCGTGTCCGTGTCGTGTCCGTGTCCGTATCCGTGTCCGTGTCCGTGTCCGTGTCCGTGTCCGTGCGCAGCCTCTCTCTGTCTTTGACCGGCTCTGTCTGCGTGTGCTCGACGTGTTTCAGATAATCCAGGACTGGAAGTATGTGGCCATGGTGCTGGACCGCCTGTTCCTGTGGCTGTTCACGCTGGCCTGTGTCCTCGGCACGGTGGCCATCATTTTCCAGGCTCCCTCGCTGTACGACACACGCGATGCCATCGACTCGCAGTATTCCAGTATCAAGGTGCTCACCACCGACCCCAGCTACGGCGGCTGAAAGACTGCTGACCAGCTGCTGACCAGCTGCTGCCCAGCTGCTGACCAGCTGCTGCCCATCTGCTGACCTGCTGCTGACCTGCTGCTGACCAGCGGCACAGTTACCTACTCTGAGACAAACAAGCAGCAGTCAGCTGTCAGCTGTCAGTGGTCAGCAGCCGGCTGTCAGCAACCAACCGTCAGCAGTCAGCAGTCAGCAGTCAACAGTCAACAGTCAGCAGTCAGCAGTCAGCAGGCAGCAGGCAGCGGTCAGCAGTCAACATCACCAGCTGAGACGGGCGCTGGTCTCAGCAGTCTCAGCTCGCCTGCCTCTGGTTTTCTCGAATGGCTGGACTGTGAGCCGCACCACCCCGCTGCATCACGCGCTGTTATCCCTCCTCCTCAACCCGCCTTCTTTTCCTTATCCCTCATCCAACCCACCCTCCCCCTCTTTCCCCCTCATATAACCCACCCTCCTTCACTCAGACAAACTGTGACCGGAGAGCCAGTGAGACGGCGAATCCTTCTAACCAGTTGTTGTTCGCGGCCATATGACTGTGTATCTACATTGCCGAAGGTCTGTAGCTAGAGTCCCTGAGTACTGCGCTGCGGGGCTGGCGATCGTATGGCTGTATGTCTGCATGTATGCATCACCGAGGGTGTGTGTCGTCTCTAGCGCGCGGTGCTGAACAGAATGGAGCTGAGCGTGTGAAGTGTGAATTATGTGACATGGCGCAATTCCGCAGAATCTAGTTTCGACAAAATAGTCATTTAAAACATTTTATGAAAGGTGTATCCGGGGGCTTAGGTATTCTCATAAACTTAAAGACTTGGCTTCCATGTAGACTTGTGCATGTATCCTGAGTGATCAATATTATCCTGCAGTCATTTCTTGCTTTTCACTCCTTCTTTTCCTTGCCTTAAAATTTGCTCAAATATTTTACATGTGATGTTGTCAAAACACCCGCGTATTCGTTGAAACATTCGAATACGAGCTTTATCAAATATAGCAGACTTAGATAATATTACACATCCTCTTAGGCGACTATTAATAGTATGTAATTAAATATTGCTTTAGGCCGTTCTTACTGCTGACACATTGACATAACTATAAAACTATTGTCATCTAACACAAGATGCAGGGTTCAGCATTGGACCACAATACGTTGAACGTCGATGTTGCGCCGAGGTCCGAGGACGAAATAAGGGACACCAGGCATCACAAACACTATTCAATTTATGATGGAAAGCATTTATTAAAATAATAGCGAATGAGATCTAGCGGCTCCATAGCGCACAAATGACCCAGTTAATTTCAATTAACAGCCAATCAGGAGTCTGGTGTGTGTGTGCATGTATGTAGCGCTCTACATAATGCACACATATTATGCACCATATTGCACCATATCTATGCACCATATTGGCACTAGAGAGCATTTATAGAACCGGTGTTCTCTGATTCGGGGTTGTATGATCTGTATACGAGCGCTGCATAATACAGGTTTTGACATGACCTGAAATATATTTTGTCAATAACAAACGCGCAAAATGATTTGTGAATGATCTGTGACAAATTGTTTGTGTAAAATGGTAACTTTTTGACATTTCAGCATTTGTCGCACGTCGTATAAAATTGGCGAAAAATGACACGATGCTGATCTGTGTATGTAATATTCACCATTGAGTCCGATGTGTCCGGTACACTGTCACAGCGCGACGTTTGATACCGCTTTCCGGTCAGTCTGTACATTTTACTAATTTAAACATGCACTCTCGCTGCTGTGTTTCACTGATTGTGCTCGACACGTATACCAATAATGAGTATACAGTCAAACACAGTGTGATCCCACACCGCTGACTGACGGCGACCGATCGTCGTCGCTGTAAAGAGTGTCTGTTTCTGAGTTGGTGGCTGGGCTCGTGGTTGTTTTTGTGTCTGTACATAGCCGTATATCAGCCCTCTGCCCCTGTGTGTATGTGTGTGTGTGTGTGTGTGTGTGTGTGTGTGTGTGTGTGTGTGTGTGTGTGTGTGTGTGTGTGTGTGTGTGTGTGTGTGTGTGTGTGTGTGTGTGTGTGCATGCGTGCGTGCGTGCGTGCGTGCGTGCGTGCGTGCGTGCGTGCGTGCGTGCGTGCGTGCGTGCGTGCGTGCGTGCGTGCGTGCGTGCGTGCGTGCGTGCGTGCGTGCGTGCGTGCGTGCGTGCGTGCGTGCGTGCGTGCGTGCGTGCGTGCGTGCGTGCGTGCGTGCGTGCGTGCGTGCGTGCGTGCGTGCGTGCGTGCGTGCGTGCGTGCGTGCGTGCGTGCGTGCGTGTGTGTGTGTGTGTGTGTGTGTGTGTGTGTGTGTGTGTGTGTGTGTGTGTGTGTGTGTGTGTGTGTGTGTGTGTGTGTGTGTGTGTGTGTGTGTGTGTGTGTGTGTGTGTGTGTGTGTGTGTGTGTGTGTGTGTGTGTGTGTGTGTGTGTGTGTGTGTGTGTGTGTGTGTGTGTGTGTGTGTGTGTGTGTGTGTGTGTGTGTGTGTGTGTGTGTGTGTGTGTGTGTGTGTGTGTGTGTGTGTGTGTGTGTGTGTGTGTGTGTGTGTGTGTGTGTGTGTGTGTGTGTGTGTGTGTGTGTGTGTGTGTGTGTGTGTGTGTGTGTGTGTGTGTGTGTGTGTGTGTGTGTGTGTGTGTGTGTGTGTGTGTGTGTGTGTGTGTGTGTGTGTGTGTGTGTGTGTGTGTGTGTGTGTGTGTGTGTGTGTGTGTGTGTGTGTGTGTGTGTGTGTGTGTGTGTGTGTGTGTGTGTGTGTGTGTGTGTGTGTGTGTGTGTGTGTGTGTGTGTGTGTGTGTGTGTGTGTGTGTGTGTGTGTGTGTGTGTGTGTGTGTGTGTGTGTGTGTGTGTGTGTGTGTGTGTGTGTGTGTGTGTGTGTGTGTGTGTGATTTAGATTCGGGTTAGATTTTGTATGACGCGCTATGATAACATATGCTGTGTTTGGTGTTCAGCTAGAGTCTAGAATTTGCAAAACTATCCTGTTAATGGTGTTCGTAAGAAAACAAGCAAACTATTACATCTGTTTTCGCAAGAAGATAAACTTGATGACGAACGACTATAAACTTTATGAGCTAATCTTGATGAATTTAATGGGGATGGAAGATGGCGCTGGCAGAATGAGACATAAAAGTCAGAATAACACCATAGTTGGAAGACAAATAGGCCACTAAAAATGTTACAAATGTTTATTGCATTTCACATTAGAACTTCGCTTATCAATTCACATAGATCAATGCCGGCATGATCGAAATAGGACCGGCCAAAACTTCGGTTCGACATAACTGAACCAGCGAGGTTTTACAGATCATAAAGTAAGTGGGTTGGGATGAGATGGTAACAAAAATTAACCCGCGCCGTGCCGGTGCTCGGCGCCACCTTCGCCGTGCCGGGGGGGGGGGGGGGGGGGGAAGGGGGCGTTTCGACGCCCCCTCTAACTCGGATCTTATGGGACGCAGACAAAAACCTACAACACCGTTCAAAAGCTCGTCAAAATGTATTTTGAAACTATTTCAGGCATTTTTTTCTCAGGTCAATATTAAGGTCACCAGAGGTCATCAAGAGTCAGATTTTCCAGTTTTAGGACTTCGCTCCAGAAACCCCCAGATATCACAGGAACTATGATAGCTAGGAACAAATGGAAAAAGCAATGGAAAGTTCTTGAAACATGCAATTGCTAAACTGTCCTCGAAATTGAGCTCAGGTCAATAGGTTAGGCTCCAGAGCTCATCAAATGTCAAAAAAGTTATTTTAGCCAAACAGTTTTCACAAATATATTTTTATCTAATAAAGATAGGGCAATAGTTTTGACGCTATCGCGCTTGCCTCGTCAAGGTACTTCGCATAATATGCATGATGACAAGGTAAGGTTAAGTTAAAAAGTTGACCTCCGGTCAAGGTCAAGTGGTGACCCAATTATGTCATGTTGCACATTGAGAGACGTGCCTCGACGAGACAAACACATTGGTGCCAGTTTCACTTCTCTATCTTGATTTTGTCGAGAGTTATTGGCAAAAAAGTGATTGTGACCTCGGATGACCTCATCTGACCCTGTAGGAGTCACTGAACACAACTTGCACCTGGAACTTCAAGAATGGCATATGATAACATGATCCAGAAGTCATTGGGCTGGTATAATGCGTATCCTCAGAATAGGAAGCATTTGATTATTTCCCCGTTGGCTTATAATTGGGAGGTCACGAAATTGACCCGACCTTAGGTCACCGATATAAAAGTCCGAGATAAACGAATTGTAAGTACCATTGCCGCTATGAAATCCTGTAAGTACGAAATCTATCGGCCAAAAACTGTGGATGTGGTACAACCGGAAACATTTTTGGAGGTGGGGTCACGTGACCTGCCTGGTGACCTGACCTGAGATGACCCGAAGTCAAATTTGTACACTATGTGGGTAATTGATGTCCCAACAGCTGTGCCAAGAACGGCGGCGCTGCGAGCCGCCGTTTTTTTCGCTATCCTCGAAAAACCTTAAAGGGGGGGGGGCGTCTAAACGCCCCCCCCCCCCCCGTCACGGTGCGGGTTAATTATGTTTATATTAATATGCAAAGCTTTCGGTCACTGTGTTGACAGTGTTCAGGTGTTGAATAACAAAATGGCGGTAAAACGTCACAAAAACGAATACTTCCGGAAATATCAGCACAGTGAACACGTTTTTCTTAACCTGAACCTTACTGCAACAACATATAAATGAAAACAAATGAACCTCCGCTGCCATCTTAGCTTTCACGTTATAACCTTATAACCCATGTTACACACCGGTAAGTGGAGGATGACCAGTACCTATGTAATTACACCATACAACAGGGTTTGTAGGAGCCTACAGAGAGCGAGGAGGAAGTTTATTAAACGCTAAACTACCCGACGAACTACCCAGCCAACAGCTTTGGCAATAACAACACAGCAGTCAGAACCATCTGTGGCCCGCAAAAACACCAGCAACCGAAACTTCCAGTTTATTGACACCCATCAAAGTAACAGCGTAGAGAGCAAACGATCGTTGATTGGCACGCAGCTAAGTGACGTCACTCTCCACGCACAAAACAGCCCCAGGGAAACAAATCAGCAGCACTGAGCCTTATGTACATTGAGCCATCACGCGCATCAGCCTCGCACCCCGTGTGTGCCTGGCTACACACCATATACATCTGATGACGCACCAATTACGTCTGATACCGCATCATATTGGCACGTCTAACGCACCATATTGGCACGTCTGATGGCGCACCATATTGGCACGTCTGACGCACCATATTGGCACGTCTGACGCACCATATTGGCACGTCTAACGCACCATATTGGCACGTCTGATGGCGCACCATATTGGCACGTCTGATGGCGCACCATATTGGCACGTCTGATGGTGCACCATATTGGCACGTCTGACGCACCATATTGGCACGTCTGACGCACCATATTGGCACGTCTGACGCACCCAATTGGCACGTCGGAACAAAATATGCATTGTTAACACCCATCAAAGTAACAGCGTAGAGAGTATTGGCACGTCTGATATTTCGTCAGCGTCTGATACTATTGGCAGAACAGTATTGGCACGTCTGACGCACCGTATTGGCGCGCCTGACGTCACACACACGCCTGGCGAAGCAACTGCTGCGACACATACGCCTGGTGACGATGAGAACCGATTGAGCTCAGGTCATGCACTGCTCCCGTCAACGTGGTGACCTCAAGCCCGTGTACGACGGGAGCAGACGGCCGGGTCGGCAAAACACACACACACACACACACACACACACACACACACACACACACACACACACACACACACACACACACACACGCACACAACACGTATCATACGCCCGTGTACCAATTCTCACGCTCACGTCGGAAGCCGCAACATCAGCTCACGTTATTGCTGCCGAGCCGAGGAGACTCGAGACTAACCACATCGTACAGTCGCCGCCGGAACAGGCGACAACATTGAGCAAGAGATGTGGGGCCAGCGCTGCTGCCGGTCCGTGACGCGCCTACACAGAACATGCCCTTATAAGGACGCACACAGCTATGGTTCGGACGCCGGCGAGTGAACCGGTGAACGGTGGACCGCGTTGGGCCGCGACGTGATATCTCTCCTCCCAGTACCGACCTGTCAGTAATATCAAGCAGCACAGCACCTTAGTCCGTCCAGGGAGCGAGGGGGGGGGGGGGGGGGGGCGATCGGCCTGGCCGGCCTCTGTGGTACGCGCCAGTCCTGTACACATGTCCATTGGCACGCTGATAAACCCCGCACCGCCAGGCGGGCCCGTCAGATTCAGTCAGATATCCATCAGATGTTAAATGTCAGTCATGACTCATATGCACCGTCAGATGTCCGCCATATGTCCGCCAGAAGTCCCGTCAGATGTCCGCCAGATGTCCGCCAGATGTCCGTCAGATTCCCCGTTAAATGTCCGTCCAAATGTCCCGTCAAATGTCCCGTCAAATGTCCCGTCATATGTCCTGTCAGATGTCACGTCATACGAGTATGTCCCGTCAGATGACCCTGTCCCTCAGATGTCCCGTCAGATGTCCCTGTCCCTCAGATGTCCCTGTCCCTCAGATGTCCCTGTCCCTCAGATGTCCCGTCAGATGTCCCTGTCCCTCAGATGTCCTTGTCCCTCAGATGTCCCGTCAGATGTCTCTGTCCCTCAGATGTCCCTGTCCCGTCAGATGTCCCTGTCCCTCAGATGTCCCTGTCCCTCAGATGTCCCTGTCCCTCAGATGTCCCGTCAGATGTCCCTGTCCCTCAGATGTCCCTGTCTCTCAGATGTCCCTGTCCCATCAGATGTCCCGTCAGATGTTACATCATATGTCCCGTCAGATGTCCCTGTCCCTCAGATGTCCCTGTCCCTCAGATGTCCCTGTCCCGTCAGATGTCCCTGTCCCTCAGATGTCCCGTCAGATGTCCCTGTCCCTCAGATGTCCCTGTCCCTCAGATGTCCCTGTCCCTCAGATGTCCCGTAAGATGTCCCTGTCCCGTCAGATGTCTCTGTCCCTCAGATGTCCCTGTCCCTCAGATGTCCCGTCAGATGTCCCTGTCCCTCAGATGTCCCTGTCTCGTCATATGTCCTGTCAGATGTCCCTGTCCCCCAGATGGCCTTTAAATGTCAGTCCCGTCCCGTCAGAGGAGCATTTTGCTCATCTTTGCATCTACTGCGATATGAAATGGAAAAGCTTACAAACATACATACCCTGTCGGGCAAAAAGTGTGTGTACTAGATAGGAAATGTCCCAAATATCGGCAAATTGGTCATGATGCGATTCTCGCCTCTTGTCCATCGCCTGATGTCACAAACTGTTTGTCAGACAACGGCAGTCCAAAGATCGTAAAATATGTACACATTTTTCGCCTAACAACAATCGTCGCTGCCCAATTGCTTCAAATGCGGCTTACTTCATCAGATTACGGGAGGTATCGTGATCGTGATCGTGATCGTGATCGTGATCGTGATTGTGATTGTGATTGTGATCGTGATCGTGATCGTGGCATGAATCGTGAATGGATAGCAGCCCTCGAGAAGAAAAGCAACACCGCTGATTTCGCAATGCAATGCCATTATTACTTCAGTTGAGGTGAGATTGCGGCGCCACTTGTCCCGTCAAGTCAGGTCCCGATATACCCAATTGTTTAGACTTCGTGGCCTATAACAGTCCATACTCGATGGTCTGATTAATCGTATCACTGTTAAGATCCGGTGCCCAGTGAACAACGCAGACTCTGTAGAGAGTATATAGCAATTCAAACTGAACAATTCAAACTGGATGGTGACAATGTGGCAATTCAGATTCTGTGGTCAATGGGTCATGGTATGGTACGTAGTCTCAGCGGCCAGAGTATGCCGATTCAGACTCGGGGGTCACAGTCTGACAGTACAGACTATGATGTCACATTCTGACAGTACAGACTATGATGTCCCAGTATAACAGTACAGACTATGAGGTCACAGTCTGACAGTACAGACTATGAGGTCACAGTCTGACAGTACAGACTCGGTGGTCACAGTCTGACAGTACAGACTATGATGTCACGGTCTGACAGTACAGACTATGAGGTCACAGTCTGACAGTACAGACTCCGAGGTCACAGTATAACAGTACAGACTCCGAGGTCACAGTCTGACAGTACAGACTATGAGGTCACAGTCTGACAGTACAGACTATGAGGTCACAGTATAACAGTACAGACTCCGAGGTCACAGCCTGACAGTACAGACTATGAGGTCCCAGTCCGACAGTACAGACTCGGTGGTAACGGTCTAACAGTACAGACTATGATGTCCCAGTATAACAGTACATACTTGATGGTCACAGTCTGACAGTACAGACTATGAGGTCACAGTCTAACAGTACAGACTATGAGGTCACAGTCTGACAGTACAGACTATGAGGTCACAGTCTAACAGTACAGACTATGAGGTCACAGTCCGAGTACAGACTCCGAGGTCACAGTCTGACAGTACAGACTCCGAGGTCACAATCTGACAGTACAGACTCCGAGGTCACAGTCTCACAGTACAGACTCCGAGGTCACAATCTGACAGTACAGACTCCGAGGTCATAGTCTCACAGTACAGACTATGAGGTCACAGTCCGAGTACAGACTCCGAGGTCACAGTCTGACAGTACGGACTCCGAGGTCACAGTCTGACAGTACAGACTCCGAGGTCACAGTCTGACAGTACAGACCCCGAGGTCACAATCTGACAGTACAGACTCCGAGGTCACAGTCTGACAGTACAGACTATGAGGTCACAGTCCGAGTACAGACTCCGAGGTCACAATCTGACAGTACGGACTCCGAGGTCACAGTCTGACAGTACAGACTATGAGGTCACAGTCCGAGTAAAGACTCCGAGGTCACAATCTGACAGTGCGGACTCCGAGGTCACAGTCTGACAGTACAGACTATGAGGTCACAGTCTGAGTACAGACTCCGAGGTCACAGTCTGACAGTACAGACTCCGAGGTCACAGTCCGAGTACAAGCTCCGAGGTCACAGTCGGACAGTACAGACTATGAGGCCACAGCCTGACAGTACAGACTATGAGGTCACAGTCTGACAGTACAGACTCCGAGGTCACAATCTGACAATACAGACTCCGAGGTCACAATCTGACAGTACAGACTCCGAAGTCACAATCTGACAGTACAGACATCGAGGTCACAATCTGACAGTACAGACTCCGAGGTCACAGTCTGACAGTACAGACTCCGAGGTCACAATCTGACAGTACAGACTCCGAGGTCACAATCTGACATGAGCTCAGCCTCTGCCGAAACGCAGCTCACGGCCGGCCTGCTGATTTGTGGTCATCTGAGGCGGGATGTTTCTGAGCGGTGGCAAACGGGCTTTGTTCAGCGTCAACCCCGCGACACTCTGCCGGCCAGGATCGTGCTTCCTTTTCAGATCAGCCAGTTACCGGGGCCGTGCCGTCCTCAGAATCACCAGACAGCCGACAGGCCACAGCCAGCGCCAGAACGATACGTAATCGATACTGCCGAGCCCAGTATTGCCATTTTCCCCGAACAACGCAACGGATTCCAGTGTCAGTCTCACAGACATCAGGACCGCTGAAAGGCAACCCTCTGATAAATCACATATGTATGCACTTGAACTAGCAAATGTGGGACCAGCTGTAAAGCAGTAGAGAAACCCAGTCTAAAATGTGGCTGAAGTGTGTGTGTCGAAGCGTGACAGGATCAGAAGTGATTCTGCCACTGGGCTGCTCCGAAAATCCTCACAAATCGAGCACATCTCGCCCAGTTGTATTTGTGTGTGTTGCCAGATAACTGGCCACCACACGGGCGAAATGGCGGGACGAATGGACAAGGCAGCCCGTTTGACGGTACAATGTCTTGCTCCAGCGGCCAAACATAGTTCTCCACCGAAAATGACTTTGTTGGAATACTGGCGCTTCGGCCAACTCAGGCCATGCAGCCATGGGATGATGAAGCTGAGAAAAGTCAGACAAAGCGGCGCTCTGACTGGGCGACTGTACATGGCCTCCACCCGCCCGACCAAACGGCGCCGAGACGGAATTCATCAGGGCAGCCACCACTCGGTCAAGGTGCTACCTTTAATATTTGATTACTGTTTTTAAGTCAAATAGTGATGTCATATGTTTACATAAAATTGTGCTAATGCCTTAGATCCTCCACCATAATTTTCACTTTGCTATATTTTAAAGATGTATAGCACAAGTAAGCATATCCCAAAGATATGGCGATAGCCTACACATAGCTCATGTGGTGGAGATTCGAACTAGAAACGTGCCCACCCCGGCAACATGGTTTCGGATGGCTTCGGCGCTCGATATGTGCTGCTGACCCGGCTGATCTTCGGCTGCTGGCAACAGCCATACACAGGTTCAATGACGTTACGGCTGGGCGAACTGTGTTTCAACAAAAGAGCACGTTCAACTTTCACCTTTAACATCTACTGGTGAGCTGGAGTCACGAGTTCGGGTGGTAGGCCGGCGGCCGGGGTCAGCATTTGCGCAACAGCTATACTTAGCGAGGAGCTCTGATCCCATAAATATATCCCTTCAAAGGTTCGCACTAAATTTATCAAAGGTCTGGGACAGGCTGGTTATACACCGGACTTCCTACGAATCTGCCAAGAGTTGGTCAGGCGAACCCAAAGTTAGATGGCTATGACCCTACCATTGCAATGGAAAAGCTGTGAAGTGTGAAGCCGTCTCGTACCCGTCACGACGTGAACCCGTCTCTGACGTACATGTTGTGGCCAATGTTGTCACAGCAGAAACTCAGGCAAAGCGGCACACAACTCAGCAGAAAGCTGTAAAACGGGGGTATTGTCTGGGAGGGGGGGGGGGGGCGTTTAACGCCCCCCCCCCCTGATGAATTTTCGTAATAGCTCACAAACCAATAGAGCTATCAACGTGAAACGTTGGGTACCTTCTTCTAAATCACGTTTACGTCATCTGTGAAGAAAAAATCGTCGAAATTTTTCCAGTTATAGCGAATTTAGTGACGTCACTAGACACCAGTTTTACATCCAAATCAGCTAAACTTTAACAGACCGTACAAATGTCATATTTTGAGCGAAATGCAATCCAAAAACACCAAAAGATAGAAAATAGCAATGGCAACAACATAGATATCTCGGATTTGTGAAAATTTTGGTTTTTGATCCCAAAAATATAAATAAATATATTTTTTGGGAAAAATGCCCACAAAATATTTAAAAAAAGATATTAAAAAAACGGAATATATGTCAGAGAACCACATATAGGTAACTACCATACCAAATTATAAAATGATATCATTAGCTTTAACTGACATATGGCATGTAAAGTATGGGTAAATCATGACGTCATATTTTGAAATTGCGTTTTTGGGCTTTTATTGACCAGATACAGACAAATACATGCCAGCGCTGTATTTATCAGACAACACTGATCCAGAAACATGCCTTTTTCATTTAGACTTCTCAATTTCAAGTTTTGACTTTGGCAATGGTTACGACATGGCTATCTCGGATTTGTGAAAATGTTGGTTTTTGACCCCCGAAATAAAAATAAATATATTTTTGGGGGAAATAATGAACTTGACCTGAACTTGAACTTTTTTGGAAACCTGAACTTGACACTAACTCCACGTAAATGGAGTCAGGTGGTAACATGACTACCACTATCGAATACTACGTGGAAAATAGCCCATCAAACATGTGTTGCATGATTTTCGTAGATATTTTGCACATAACGACCTTTTGTGACCTGACCCTGACCTTGAATTTTGCCAACAATCTCACTTTAGCTCATGCGGGATGTTTATCATATCTTTGGCAGCACTGTGTGTGAAAATGGTCGTAATCGAAGGCTTTGGATGGAAAGTATGGCCCATAAACTCAAATACGCCCATTTTGACATTTTACCTGATCGTGACCTGACATTTGACCTGACTTTGACATTTTGGAGTACGATTTAGATTCCTCTCGTTGAGAGCTTTCGAATGCCGCCTTGCGCGTCTCGCTGGGATTATTGGTTCGGAAGATAACCAGGGTGGGCGTTTAACGCCCCCCCCCCCCCCCCCCCCCAGATAATGGTGTTCGGCTGATACCCCAGTCAATGCCAGGTTAAAAATCAGCAAACATTGAATAAAAAGGCAACCAAATTAGTAGTTAACTTATGCACACAACGACGGCCTAGTTAGTGGCTGCGACCCTCAATTTGTGAAAATTGGTTAATGTATTGTCAACATTATGAGTTTTGTTTTGTTTTGTCTCTGGTTGTATAATGTATATAACACTAGGCTTAAGCGTATCATTAAAAATAAACTTGTTTAAAAAAAAATCATGAAACAATGAAAAAATGGCAATGAAATCGGAAGTTCACTGATATACCCAACGGCGACCTATTTAGTGTCGGCGATGTGTTTCATCGACCAATCAGGGACGTTGTCACGCTTCTTGGCGCACTTACTTCATTTCTGGCCCTATGACTTGTTTACAAATCAACATTCAAACCAGATAGTGATGGATCATACTGTTCGTCACCATATATAAGCACATATTTTTAATTTCCCAAAATGTAATTTTCGAAATAGACAAAGGTGTTATTTCACTTTTAAATTGAGATGCGATCAATTTGATACCATGCATGAGTAATAACATAATGCAGATAAATAAATCAAAAGGTCATTATTTGCCTTTAACGTTTGGCACAAGTTCCTGTGTCCAACGTACACGTGTCCAACGTAGAACGTACGGTGTTTGCACCCAACATGCAACGTCCCAAATCCAGCATTCTACATCACCTGCGTCAGACCTGCAACACCGGTCGCTCTCAAATGCAGAACGTATTACCTTCAACGCGATACGCTCAGCATGAAACGCCCGCAGTTAAGCGTTGTTAAGCTCCGGGGCAATTATGTCGACCATTAGATAGTCTCCTGCTCGTTCAACATGGCCGTTGAGACCGCCGCTCCGATCCGCACCCACTGAGACTGCTCCGATCCACACCCACTGAGACCGCCACGTTCCCCACCCACTGAGACCGCTCTGATCCACACCCACTGAGACCGCTCCGATCCACACCCACTGAGACCGCTCCGATCTACACCCACTGAGACCGCTCCGATCCACACCCACTGAGACCGCTCCGATCCACACCCACTGAAACCGCTCCGATCCACACCCACTGAGACCGCTCCGATCCACACCCGCTGAGACCGCTCCGATCCACACCCACTGAGACCACTCCGATCCACTCCCACTGAGACCGCTCCGATCCACACCCGCTGAGACCGCTCCGATACACACCCAGATACCGCTCCGATCCACACCCACTGAAACCGCTCCGATCCCCACCCGCTGAGACCGCTCTGATCCACACCCACTGAGATCGTTCCGATCCACACCCACTGAGACCGCTCCGATCCACACCCACTGAGACCGCTCCGATCCACACCCACTGAGACCGCTCCGATCCCCACCCACTGAGACCTCTCCGATCCACACCCACTGAGACCGCTCCGATCCACACCCACTGACACCGCTCCGATCCACACCCACTGAGACCGCTCCGATCCACACCCACTGAGACCGCTCTGATCCACACCCACTGAGACCGCTCCGATCCACACCCACTGACACCGCTCCGATCCCCACCCACTGAGACCGCCGCTTCGATCCACACCCACTGACACCGCTCCGATCCACACCCACTGAAACCGCTCCGATCCACACCCACTGAGACCGCTCCGATCCACACCCACTGAGACCGCTCCGATCCACACCCACTGAGACCGCCACCTGACAGCCACACCCACTGAGACCACTCCGATCCACACCCACTGAGACCGCCACCTGACAGCCACACCCACTGAGACCGCTCCGATCCACACCCACTGACACCGCTCCGATCCCCACCCACTGAGACCGCCGCTTCGATCCACACCCACTGACACCGCTCCGATCCACACCCACTGACACCGCTCCGATCCCCACCCACTGAGACCGCCGCTTCGATCCACACCCACTGACACCGCTCCGATCCACACCCACTGAAACCGCTCCGATCCACACCCACTGAGACCGCTCCGATCCACACCCACTGACACCGCTCCGATCCCCACCCACTGAGACCGCCGCTCCGATCCACACCCACTGACACCGCTCCGATCCACATCCACTGAAACCGCTCCGATCCACACCCACTGAGACCGCTCCGATCCACACCCACTGAGACCGCTCCGATCCACACCCACTGAGACCGCTCCGATCCACACCCACTGGGACAGCCGCTCCGATCCACACCCACTGAGACCGCTCCAATCCACACCCACTGAAACCGCTCCGATCCACACCCACTGAGACTGCTCCGATCCACACCCACTGAGACCGCTCCGATCCACACCCACTGAGACCGCTCCGATCCACACCCACTGAGACCGCTCCGATCCACACCCGCTGAGACCGCCGCTCCGATCCACACCCACTGAGACCGCTCCGATCCACACCCACTGAGACCGCTCCGATCCACACCCACTGAGACCGCTCCGATTCACACCCACTGAGACCGCTCCGATCCACACCCACTGAGACCGCTCCGATCCACACCCACTGAGACCGCCACCTGACAGCCACACCCACTGAGACCGCCACCTGACAGCCACACCCACTGAGACCGCTCCGATCCACACCCACTGAGACCGCTCCGATCCCCACCCACTGAGACCGCTCCGATCCACACCCACTGAGACCGCTCCGATCCACACCCACTGAGACCGCTCTGATCCACACACACTGAGACCGCTCCGATCCACACCCACTGAGACCGCCACCTGACAGCCACACCCACTGAGACCGCTCCGATCCACACCCACTGAGACCGCTCCGATCCACACCCACTGAGATCGCTCCGATCCACACCCACTGAGACCGCTCCGATCCACAACCACTGAGACCGCTCCGATCCACACCCACTGAGACCGCTCCGATCCACACCCACTGAAACCGCTCCGATCCACACCCACTGAGACCGCTCCGATCCACAACCACTGACACCGCTCCGATCCCCACCCACTGAGACCGGTCCGATCCACACCCACTGAGACCGCTCCGATCCACACCCACTGGGACAGCCGCTCCGATCCACACCCACTGAGACCGCTCCGATCCACACCCACTGAGACCGCTCCGATCCACACCTACTGAGACTGCTCCGATCCACACTCACTGAGACCGCTCCGATCCACACCCACTGAGACCGCTCCGATCCACACCCACTGAGACCGCTCCGATCCACACCCACTGAGACCGCTCCGATCCACACCCACTGAGACCGCTCCGATCCACACCCACTGAGACCGCTCCGATCCACACCCACTGACACCGCTCCGATCCACACCCACTGAGACCGGTCCGATCCACACCCACTGAGACCGCTCCGATCCACACCCACTGACACCGCTCCGATCCACACCCACTGAGACCGCTCCGATCCACACCCACTGAGACCGCTCCGATCCACACCCACTGAGACCGCTCAGATCCACACCCACTGAGACCGCTCCGATCCACACCCACTGAGACCGCTCCGATCCACACCCACTGAGACCGCCACGTTCCCCACCCACTGAGACCGCTCCGATCCACACCCACTGAGACCGCTCCGATCCCCACCCACTGAGACCGCTCCGATCCCCACCCACTGAGACCGCTCCGATCCACACCCACTGAGACCGCTCCGATCCACACCCACTGATACCGCTCCGATCCCCACCCACTGAGACCGCTCCGATCCACACCCACTGAGACCGCTCCGATCCCCACCCACTGAGACCGCCACCTGACAGCCACACCCACTGACACCGCCACCTGACATCCACACCCACTGCCATGCACAACCGCCAGAGCTTCCTTCTCAAAATTAACCAGAACTTGCTACAAAGTTTCAGGAACTTCCAAATTATTCAGGATTCCAAATGAATTCTTCCAACGAAAAATAACGGAATATATTCTCTATCTATAGCTACCGGATCTGCGCACTACAGAAGTTTTCGACGGAGAAAATCCTGGCTGTGTTTTCGCCTCTCACGCACGAACTACCAAAGTTTCCTCAAGTTGGCAGCACGATTTTCGCCATTTTTCATCCTGCCTGACGTGTTGAGTGTCGGCCCGTCAGCACCCGATTCACCCGTCCACCCAGGTCCACACGTCACCGCTCCTTTAACACCTCACTGCCCTCTCCCCATCACCGTCCCGTTAACGCTTCACCATTCTGTTCAGACACGTCACCACCCCGTCCACACGTCACCTCCCTTCTCACCCATCACCACCCACGTCACCTCCAGATTCGCACGTCACCACCCTTGTAATCGCCCCCTAGTGTCACCGCTCGTCACCCCGTCACCTCCCCGTCCACATGCCACCGCTCCTGTCACCGCCCTGTTCACCCGTCACCACCCCTGTCACCACGCTGTTCACCCGTCGCCGCCCCCGTCACCGCCCCGTTTCACACATCTCCCGCAAATATACCCATCTGGTGGGCGACCTCGGACAGCTGGATGTCGATCGCTTGCGTCGTATCGTACAGGAACGGCGACTCGCACAGTATGACGAAGGTGCCGAGCAGCGAGACCACGCCGAAGACGATCAGCAACACCCTGTCGATGACGGTTGCGATGAACGCCCAGTCCTGGTCCTCCTGAAATCAGACGCGGGTGCCGACGATCAATAGAGCGCCGTCCGCCGCCGCCGCCGCCGCCGCCGCCGCTGCCGCTGCTGCCAGGCTGCTGCCAGGCTGCTGCAGCAGACAGTCGGCCTCCGCGGTGCAGCTGAGACGAGGGTTCGGATGGAGCGGGCCGGCTCGGGTGGGTTACACTAGGGTTCGGATGGAGCGGGCCGGCTCGGGTGGGTTACACGAGGGTTCGGATGGAGCGGGCCGGCTCGGGTGGGTTACACGAGGGTTCGGATGGAGCGGGCCGGCTCGGGTGGGTTACACTAGGGTTCGGATGGAGCGGGCCGGCTCGGGTGGGTTACACGAGGGTTCGGATGGAGCGGGCCGGCTCGGGTGGGTTACACGAGGGTTCGGATGGAGCGGGCCGGCTCGGGTGGGTTACACTAGGGTTCGGATGGAGCGGGCCGGCTCGGGTGGGTTACACTAGGGTTCGGATGGAGCGGGCCGGCTCGGGTGGGTTACACTAGGGTTCGGATGGAGCGGGCCGGCTCGGGTGGGTTACACTAGGGCGGGGCGGGTTTGGATGGGCTAGGCTGGGATGGGTGAGGTTTGGATGGGTCAGGATAGGTCGCGATGGGTCAACATTGGTCAGACTGGATTTGGTTTGGTCAGGCTGGGTCAGGCAATAACCGAAGGTTGGTTTCACATGGATAACACTATTCTTTAGAATTGTGTTTCCTTGTGAAACAAACCTGAGCTGTTCTAAGAAAACGCTGGATTGGGTTGGGACAGGCTGGGTCAAGCCAGGTCAGGCTGGGTCAGGCTGGGTCAGGCTGTGTCAGGCTGGGTCAGGCTGGGTCAGGCTGGGTCAAGCTGGGTCAGGCTGGGTCAGGCTGGGTCAGGCCGGGTCAGGCTGGGTCAGGCTGGGTCAGGCTGGGTCAAGATGGGTCAGGCTGGGTCAGGCTTGGTCAAGCCAGGTCAGGCTGGGTCAAGCCAGGTCAGGTTGGGTCAGGCTGGGTCAAGCCAGGTCAGGCTGGGTCAAGCTGGCTCAAGCTCAGGCACGCTCAGGCCTACTCTGTCTAGCTTGTTACCAACTCCGCTATCGCCACTGCCCCCTCTGCCCTGCCCGGCCCAACCCGACTGGATCTCAACACTCAAACACGGCTGTTTACTACCGCAGCAGCGGCAACGAGGCGGCGACGCGGCGAGCCGAATCGAGACGCGAGGTACATCTGCTCGTGGCGGCCAATCGAGTCTCGAACCGCCCCTGCCCAGCTTGTGGCCGATGGAGGCTACTCGCTCAACTGGTGCGTAGCCGCCTCGGAATGGCAGTTGGCCAGCTAACGACTGCTGCTGCCTGGGTGGGCAGCCAAACAGGCGTGCTGACAGCGAGGGCTGCAGCACCGCAACAGTCGGGTCACGTACGGTACACACGCCGTTACAGGGCGAGACACGAGAGGAAAAGTTTGGCCGGCAGATCACCACACACACACGAGCTACGCTGCTGGGGTGGTAAGGTGATGTTGAGCGGGTCATATGTCTGCATGAAAATCGTCTTGGTATATTACAGTGTGTGTCGGTACAGAACGCATTATATACTGTATAATATACAGCGCACATTCGGCCAAGGTAGGCTATAGGAAAAGGGGCGCTTAAAGGGACGCTTACCTGTCCATCTAACTAGCTTGCAGTGGTGGGCAATTTCTGTTACTCCGCTAATCCGTTACTAACGGAACTAGTAACGAAGTAACGGAATAACGAGATCGTTACTCCGTTACTCCATTACTAGTTCCGTTAGTAACGGAGTAGCGGAGTAACGGAAGTTGCCCACTACTGTTAGCATGTAGTAACATTACATTGTGACGTCACCGTACACTGAGACACGTATTTGGGAGGTTATCTCGTTGCAACAGCGGCACATTCAGGAAAATATAAATTGTAGGTAAAAATTAGAAACACACATGTGGGAGATCATCTGATAGACCAGAAAAGGGACCAAAGGGACCAGCAAAGGGACCATCACCACCATGGTGATAAAAAGTTACCTAGATACTGATTTAACAATTAATGCTGAATATACTCGTTTGAGGCAGGGAAACAGCATTTGACCACTTTTAAAAATGTGAAAGCGCTCGTAATTTTTAACCTGGAAAATCTCAGCAATGTCTGCAAGACAATTGAAGCAAAAAAACACCGAGCTGTACCGCATACATTTTAATATAAACTTGGTAGGTTTCAAAATGTGCATGCAAATGAAAACATGCTCGGAATAAATAAGAAAGTACACACTGAACAGTAGACTAGATTAGGTAATATACTTTAATATTTGATTTCGCATCGCTTTCGGTTCTGGGAATCTTGCTTTGCTCATTGCGTTGCAAATGCCAAGGTTCCCAGAAACGACGAAAGTTCTGTAAAAATACTGAAATATAATATCGAATTGAGGTAACTGTTCATCATCCAATCCAGTCATTGACGGCTTACAATCAGAATAACTGGCCAAACTAGCGCATGCACATTCCTCAGTTTAGCATGCTGTAGTGTTCAATCTGCAGATGTCGCATGCCCCTTCAGCGCTACAGTGAGTTACAGACTCAGCACTACAGGTACCTTCCAGACAAACAGAGACTCAACATAGAGAGCAAGGAACATCAGTTCACCTCGTCGAACTGGTCCTGCACCTTCCAGCAGTGGTGGACGAACTGCACGTTGTGGATGGCGCGCTCGATCTCGTACGGAAAGCGGCGCTCATCCCCAAAGAAATTCAGCGCCTGCAGCCGGGCGCTCTCTGCTATCTCTGCATGTACCGGTTGGTACTGGCCAGGCAGACCTGCCGCCGGGAGGTACTGTCCAGGCAGGCCTGCCGCCGGCGGCTGGCTGGGTTCGAACGAGGGCGGCGCCGGCGGCGGCTCCTTCTGCGGCACCTTCATGAACACCAGGCGCGGCAGCTCCTGCAGGAAGAAGCGCCGCACCCAGGGCGCCATCCGGTGCGTGGACGGCTTGCGGTAGTGGATGTTGAGGATGACGATGGTGGATATGACGGAGATGGTGACCAGGATCATGGTGAAGAGCAGGTACTTGCCGAGCAGCGGCACCGCCAGCGACGTGGACGGGATGATCTCGGAGATGAGCAGGAAGAACATGGTCTGCGAGAGCAGGATCGTGATGCAGAGGGCGACCTTCTCGCCAGAGTCGGCCGGAAGGTAGAACACCAGAACAGAGAGGTAGGAGAGGCCTACACAAGGGATGATGAGGTTCACCGTGTAGAACAGCGTCTTCCGACGCAGCGTCACGTTGAAGTAGATATCTGCGAAGAGCAGACACGTGAGAGTTACCATATTGCTGCCAAACTGAGCCCAACGCGCGCTGCTCGCGTTATGTATGTCGTTCAGAGGTTCGGTTTGGTCGCTTTCTTCCCAGTCACGTGGCGGAAAATAGTGGCTGTTGGATACACCCGGTCGCCGGCGCTCCTCAGTATTCAAGTGCGGCGAGATGTCAAACCAAGCTTCGGCAGGGAGCATCAGCGAGGCACTGAGCCGAGCAGCGGGCCCAGCAGCGGCCCCAGCCCCAGTCCGTCGCTCTGGCAGATAGAATGGTGATGGGGCTACGCCCTTAGTGGCACCGGAACTCCGATGAGAATATGATGCCGTCGTCAAACAAAATGATGATGACGTGAATTGGGCTCTTCCGTCTGACAATGGTGAAAACACATTGATCCTCCGGCACAAAAGACCTGTCACATCGGGTGATATATGAGATCCATTCTTTTGCGCTGCAATTTAAATGAGGTGATCAATACCAAACACAATAAGCCGTCAAATAAATTTGCTCGCACCAAAAAATGTCTGTTCTTCGGAAATGATGTTAGTTTCACCGTCCTTTGCAAAATGTTTCTGTCCAATTTTCCACTATAAAACATGACATTGTCACCTTCGCAAACGATAACACATTTGCTATGCTGCTTCACTTTCATGTTAGGAAGTTATACCAATGAAACCGAATTAAATTGAATTCATTCAGTCCATTTAAAGTTTGGACAATTATGTTTTGGCACCAATAATTCAATTAAGAAGTTAGTAAGTAGTTCCGACATATGGAACAAGTTTTATCGCTGGGCCCTTGCTGGCCTGCCTCGTGAAGCGTGAGAGTGAATCTCCATCCTAAGTTCAATCGAAGTCCGAAATAGTGTTTCTTCGTAAGTCCTCAATTGCTTGGCTCTGCCGATTCTCTCTCATTGGTCTATATGACATATACGCACTTAACAACATGTAAATTATTTTTAGTATCGAACAAGTAACAACATCACATTCCGGAAGACGCTTTAGTGCTCTCAATATCAATCAAAATAGAGCTCAAAACTCTCACACCACTCAGCTGGCCAGTCATAAGTAACTGGACAATTGGCCATGGCAACAACGTCACGTGGCAGAGTGATTGAGAAAATATCTAGTGACTCCACTAAGATGAACTGGTGTTGTGTATACCCCAAGTGTGCCGAGAAGGCTACTGCATTAATCACGTACATATGATCATTGGGGGGGGGGGGGGGGGGCAGGCGAGCGATGGAACGGTTTCAGAGCGCACATCATTAACACACTATTGACTAAGGTGGCAACTACTGACCCTGACCAACATTCGCAGGAGCTCAAAATCAGCGTAACACTTTCGGCGTGAAACTGCCGACCATTCTCCCCATCATCATTTCACCCCGCTGTGCCGAAATGAAGTAATTTTGCCGAAAAGGTTTTGATATATAGTCAATCTAGTGGGGTCAATACACACAACTGTGGCAATAAACTCGGAAAAGCTGGTGGGCAAAAAACGCACTCTGCATTTTGTTTCCAACTGCAATGATTAAGCACCGCTTGTCACACACCATTGCAATGCCTGTGCTGTGTTCAAGGCACCGCTTGTCACACACCATTGCAATGCCTGTGTTGTGTTCAAGGCACCGCTTGTCACACACCATTGCAATGCCTGTGTTGTGTTCAAGGCACCGCTTGTCACACACCATTGCAATGCCTGTGTTGTGTTCAAGGCACCGCTTGTCACACACCATTGCAATGCCTGTGCTGTGTTCAAGGCACCGCTTGTCACACACCATTGCAATGCCTGTGTTGTGTTCAAGGCACCGCTTGTCACACACCATTGCAATGCCTGTGTTGTGTTCAAGGCACCGCTTGTCACACACCATTGCAATGCCTGTGTTGTGTTCAAGGCACCGCTTGTCACACACCATTGCAATGCCTGTGTTGTGTTCAAGGCACCGCTTGTCACACACCATTGCAATGCCTGTGTTGTGTTCAAGGCACCGCTTGTCACACCATTGCAATGCCTGTGTTGTGTTCAAGGCACCGCTTGTCACACACCATTGCAATGCCTGTGTTGTGTTCAAGGCACCGCTTGTCACACACCATTGCAATGCCTGTGTTGTGTTCAAGGCACCGCTTGTCACACACCATTGCAATGCCTGTGTTGTGTTCAAGGCACCGCTTGTCACACACCATTGCAATGCCTGTGTTGTGTTCAAGGCACCACTTGTCACACACCATTGCAATGCCTGTGTTGTGTTCAAGGCACCGCTTGTCACACACCATTGCAATGCCTTTGTTGTGTTCAAGGCACCGCTTGTCACACACCATTGCAATGCCTGTGTTGTGTTCAAGGCACCGCTTGTCACACACCATTGCAATGCCTGTGTTGTGTTCAAGGCACCGCTTGTCACACACCATTGCAATGCCTGTGTTGTGTTCAAGGCACCGCTTGTCACACACCATTGCAATGCCTGTGTTGTGTTCAAGGCACCGCTTGTCACACACCATTGCAATGCCTGTGTTGTGTTCAAGGCACCGCTTGTCACACCATTGCAATGCCTGTGTTGTGTTCAAGGCACCGCTTGTCACACCATTGCAATGCCTGTGTTGTGTTCAAGGAGAAGGACACACAAACTGCAGGCTTTCGTGTTGAACTGTAAGCGAAATATTGATGTTTGAAAATAGTGTGCATTTCAAAAGATAAGTAATCTTATAGGCGTAGGAACAGTGTTGGGGGGGGGAGGTGGGGGCGGGGCCATGACCCCCACGTTTAGGCTATTTTGTTTGGCTAAAATCTTGTCTTGTGCTTGATGAGAAGAACAAATGATGGCAAAAGATTCGCCAAGACGAGAAGAGCCCAAATCTGCAAAGAAATCTTCCATATTGGGATTGGGTTTCTCTCAAGACGAGATCAAAATTTCACTGGGCCCACACTTTTACTGAAGTTCCTACATCCCTGATTAATCTAATTAATGCATGCAAACGATAAAAGGATTCAACCTAACAAAATGTACTGACGGGACAAAATAAGAAAAAAAAATCAGAAGAGAATCGCAAAAGAGGTAAAAACACGGCGCTGGCCTAATGCTACGTTTATCCTGTCTCCTTTCCCATGTCATTGTAGGAGCCATTAAAAGAATCCATCATCACCAGCCTAATGCTACGTTTATCCTGTCTCCTTTCCCATGTCATTGTAGGAGCCATTGAAAGAATCCATCATCACCAGCCTAATGCTACGTTTATCCTGTCTCCTTTCCCATGTCATTGTAGGAGCCATTGAAAGAATCCATCATCACCAGCCTAATGCTACGTTTATCCTGTCTCCTTTCCCATGCCATTGTAGGAGCCATTGAAAGAATCCATCATCACCAGCCTAATGCTACGTTTATCCTGTCTCCTTTCCCATGCCATTGTAGGAGCCATTGAAAGAATCCAACATCAGCCACAAATAAACTGCACCCTGTGTGCCAGATATTGTGACGGCATACTGGAGCACCAATGGCATGTTGTGCTCCAGATGGGGGGGGGGGGGAAGGGTACGCAATACCGGACCCCAATTTGTGCTGCTCTCGAGATTGCCGGAACACGACGCCCTTGGGTCACGATAAACTGACACAGTTCAGGCATGGTCGCTATGTGAGGTGCCACTGATAGCCACGTCGTACCCGCCCCATGTCCGGCTATGGTGCCACCTCTGTCCGGCTATGGTGCCACCTCTGTCCGGCTATGGTGCCACCTCTGTCCGGTTATGGTGCCACCTCTGTCCGGCTATGGTGCCACCTCTGTCCGACTATGGTGCCACCTCTGTCCGACTATGGTGCCACCTCTGTCCGGTTATGGTGCCACCTCTGTCCGGCTATGGTGCCACCTCTGTCCGGCTATGGTGCCACCTCTGTCCGGCTATGGTGCCACCTCTGTCCGGCTATGGTGCCACCTCTGTCCGGCTATGGTGCCACCTCTGTCCGGCTATGGTGCCACCTCTGTCCGGCTATGGTGCCACCTCACTGAGAGCGTGATGTTCGTCTCATCGAGAGTGTAGGGACGCCTCTTCCCAGCTCCTCTCAGGGAGAAGCGTCTCACTACTTGGACTCGTGGCTCGTAGCGTCTCGCCGTTCCCGCTCATTCGATACATGATTTGGCCCTTAAAGCCTAAGTTGACCATACACTGCGCATGCGCTGCAAAAGCTCTGATAGGATCCCGAGTAGTGAGACCAAATTCGGTCGATGAAAGCGAAATGGATGCGCGGTGGAATCGTCTCGAGGGTACTATGGTGGATCTGATCTGGGCATTTGGTGCGAATTTTGCATGCATAAATAATTTCCTCGATGGATGGCGCCACATCAATAATGATTTAGAGTCCATTTAGAGTCGTGGAATATCAAAAGTGACAAAGGAAGCTTTGTGAATGCACGTACCTCAAAATTGTTTTAACACGCACCCTGCTGGGGAGTGCTTGAACAGTGAACACCTTAGGTTTGTTTTGGAGATGACCGAAAAAACGGCGGTGCGGAGCGCCACCGTTTTTGCACCCACCTTATTC
This sequence comes from Chirona hameri, assembly GCA_036785665.1. NCBI lineage: Eukaryota > Metazoa > Arthropoda > Thecostraca > Balanomorpha > Balanidae > Chirona > Chirona hameri. Next base: position 26,526 of record JAXIVJ010012565.1, read on the forward strand.
CCCATCTTTTGCGCAACTCTTCTGAACTGTTTGATCCGAGGTCATCTCAGGTCAGGTCACCAGGTCACGTCAAGTCACCCCAACTCCAAAACAGTTCGCGGTCGTGCCACAGTCACGGTGTTTGGCTGAGAGATTTGAAACTTGCAGGATTTCATAAGGGCATAGTACCCACAGTGCTTATATCTCGGATTTGTGTATTCGGTGACCCTAGGTTGAGTCAATTCCGTGACCTCTGAATTATGTGAATTGGAAAATATACAAATGCTTCCTTTTCTGAGAATTGGACTTATTAGATAAGTCCAATTCATTCTAGATCATGTTATCATATGCCATTATTGATGCCCCAGGTGCAATTTTTGCTCGTTGACCCATACAGGGTCAGCTGAGGTCATCTGATCACCACCACTTTGTATCAATAACTTTCGCCAGAATGAAGATAGAGAGGCGAAACTGACACCATCGTGTTTGTCTCGTCGAAACACGTATGGAATATGCAACACTACCTACTTGGGTCACCGCTTGAACTTGACCTGAGGTCAAATTTTGGAAGTTGACCTAATCCGGTCATCATGAATATGGTTCGAAGCGACAAACACGATGACGTCAAAAGTATTGCATTATTGGTATTAGCTAAAAAGGCATTGGAGAAGAAAAAACAACTTTTTGACCAAAAACAGTCAGCATGACATTGATGACCTCTGGCGCCTAAACTGTTGACCTGAGCGTAAACATCTGCGTAAACTTGAGAAATTGCACATTTCAAGAGCTTTCGTTTTTTCGTTTGTTCCTAGCTATCATAGTTCCCGAGATATTTTGGGGTTTCTGGAGCAAAAGCCGAAAACGGGAAGTTTGACCTTCGATGACCTCTGGTGACCTGAATATTAATATGAGCAAACAATGAGCGAAATACATACGAAATTTTTGAGGAGCTATCTAATGTTAGTTTTTTATTTAGCCTACTTTCCATAGGAGCCGAATTCCGGGGAGGGAGGGTCAAACCCCGCCCCAGCTGGGCGTAGAAGACTCAAGAGGATCAGCGGGTTAAACAACGGGTTAAACATTACAAATACAATCAAATGAATGCGTGATTCAAGAACATGTGAAACACATAAATATAGACTCCAAAAGGCGTGAGAAAATGGTATTATATCTCCAACCATTTCCGGTGTGGAGAACGTGGAGTGGTATTATATCTGTTGTGCCTGAGGACAGAATGAGCTGCGATGGTTTTACTGCTCCTCTGGCGTCATTGACTCAACGCTGCCACTTGTCTGTCGACATTAGTGGTTCAGATCTCTAGCAGTACCAGTGGTGCCATATGAGTTATCTGAGTGTGTAAAGTGATGACAGTGTTTCACACGAGATCTGATATGTTTACCGTTACATTTTTTTTAGTGCGCCAATATAATTTGTTTTTCTCACATTTATTTCACATCACTAAATACATAAATAGCACCAATGAACTTCCATGCACATTTGGTGACCACTGAACGCTTCTTATAGGAAAGTCATCACGAACACGAGTAGTGTCCAACAAATTTCGTGTCACGTCAATTTTAATGAACAATTACCATTAAACGAGGCTTACGCCGACCCCAAACGCAGCAATACACTCAACTCAAGCCACCGATCGCTGACAACTAACGCGGCAATACACTCAACTCAGGCCACCGATCTCGGACAGCTAACGCCATATGCTTATTGATTACACAAAGAGTATGCACACTCCGACTCTTTTCTTTAGTAGCCGCCTCGTCAACTACAAGTTAGTTGTTCAGGCTTCGAGCGCGGCTCGCCCAGGGGGTCCGCCCGCCACGCTTCATAGCGCGGTGTCCGCAGTCCTCGCCGCCGGATCCGGGCCGGGATTCGGCCATCTCTGGCCGAAACCCAGCTCAGACCCGGCGGCGCCACCCTCCAGCCTGGCTCTTGGGGGCGGCGACAGTCCCGGCCTAATGCTGGGACTGGAGCAGCGTATCAGGTCAAAGCACATAATTCAAAGTAATAAATAACCATCACTCTTACTTTTCAATAGCCAGGTTTTACAAACGTTGATCAGAATCATTCAGTTTTCCTAAATAGTTAAGTGTCCTCCATTTCATATTAAAATTCTCCATCTTGTCATTTAACTTTGCACTGTACTTCTCACAGTGCAGGTCTGACCGAAGAATAGCTAATAGTAATATCACCGAAGGCTGGTTCTTTGAATAAGTAATTTGTATACCTGCACTAACTACATGGTTCATAATCAGACAGTCGTCACCTCCCAGTACTATTTCATTGATGCTATTTTTCTGCTAATCTACCCAGTTGTTTACTTATAAACCACGCATTTAATTCGTTCCAAAAGTTGTGTACCCTTCTGAAATACCAAAATGTGTGTAGTATGTTTTCCCGCTGCGTGCAATGCTCACAAGCATCTGAGATTTGTATCTTCTTTTTCTCAAGTAAACTGTTTGTTCCTACTACGCGGCTGATAACTTTATATCTAGTGGTCCTGTTCTGAACCAGGGTATCTCTTAAGCTTGCATAGACATTTGTCCAATTCACTTTTCGAAGTATACGTTCCCACACCCCTTCCCACACATTATTAAGTTATTTGATTTTGCTCCGTACTAATATCTTGTTTAGGTGGGATGTTCCTGTATTTTCAGAGACAATTATAGTGATGAATGGGTCCATAGTCGGTTCGGTTAGTTTCATTCTTTCTCTAGATTCCTTCCATTCACCAGGTAAACTACTTAATAAAGCCCTATAATCGAGAAATGTAGCCTGGATGTTATATATCTGTTTCAGTTCTGCATATTCCATCAATGAACCGTCTGACTTTAACAGGTCAATTAACGTTCTAATACATTTGTCGTACCATTCCGTAAAGGAAATAGTTCACCTTGGAAAATTGTTCCCAAACACGATTTGATTATATTTTGTAATACAATTTGTTTTTATATTGTCAAAAATGGCCCTATATCACGCCGATTTAGGGCAGAAGGCCGGACATTATCATTGTTTATCAAAACTATATGCATATACTCACTGAGTCAGAGTCCTGACGTCACACGAATTTAAATATAAAAAAGGTTCAGCCAATCAGATTCGAAAGTAGTCTCGTAAGGATATACTCGCATTAATATGTAATGTACTGAATCGGGGTATCTCTTAAGCTTGCATAGACATTTGTCCAATTCACTTTTCGAAGTATACGTTCCCACACTCCTTCCCACACATTATTAAGTTATTTGATTTTATGCATTTATGTTATTTGATTTGCATTAGAGATGTGCCAACCGGCGGCCGGCGGTTCGCTTGCTACCACCAGCTGCAAGCTGATTGGCTGATCGTATAGCCTCTGCCCGAGCTAGATCCAGTACCACATTCTTTCGCCAGCACCGCATTCCTTCGCCAAAAAAATCAAATATATTCGGCTGGAGAGTCTTTTCAGTCAAGAAAACTTGCAGATAGGGGTTTCTCAACACGGGCTACAAAACTGCTATCTCAGTCTAAAACCAATGTTGAAGGTGAGCTATTTCCTTTAATCCATGTACTCTTAAATTGGGTAGTATCTGAAAACAGAATAGGACTGGCAGTTATTTGGTGAGTGTCCAGTTTATATTCTTCTTTAAAATCGGCAAGGGCGGAAAGAACCTCCCTCCAAAATTGATGTATAATGCGGACTGCCTTCCTTCTCAGCGCGGTGTGACCCATTCGCCAGAATTCCCATTTGCCAGCGCGGTGTGACCCATTTGCATCTTATTCCATATCGCCCGTTTCGTAATAGATCTCCTAATCCAAGTATTTTTTTTAAAGCTGTCATATAAGACTTGAGATATACCCACTAGCATACCCACTCCTCCATTTAGTGGATCTTTTATCAGTGTGATACGCTTAACGTTTTCTGTCTTTCCATGCCAAAGAAACGTGTATAAGGCTTTTGTTAACTCCTTAACAATTGATTGGGGTGGATTTGGAATTGTCATAAAAAGATAACTTATCTTTGATACTAGTAATTACTTTATTATTGTTACTTTTCCTTGTAATGATACATTTCTATGCATCCATTTTGCTATTTCCCGTCTTATCTCGTTTACCTTCTCTGTTTACACCTCTGTTATACTGTGAAGGTTGTTTTCCAAGGTGATGCCTGATATTTGCAATGTGCTACACCACTGTACAGACACATTTCTCCGAAAAAAATGTCTGCAGCTCTGTAAGGGGCTCCAATCCACATAGCTTGCGTTTTGTCTAAGTTTGGGCTCAAACCAGAGAACTTAGCGAACCATCCAAGCTCCTGAAACAGCTTCGTGATGCATCTCTCATTTGGCTCTATCAGGCATACTGTGTCGTCGGCATGCATTGCAATTTTGTGTTCTTGATTAGCTGCTTTTATTCCTTTGATTTATACATTACATTGGATTATTTTTGCCAAAACATCCATGACCAATATGAATAAATAACTCAACGCATCTCCCTGTCTACATGATCTACCCAACTGTATCTTATCTGACAGATGCCCGTTATACAGAACCCTAGCAAAAGATCCAATGTATAATGTAATAAACCATCCTGTGATATTGGGCGGGAAGTTCCGTCTTTCGAGCACTTTTCTAATGAAAGACCAACTCACTGAATAAAATGCTGCTTCAATGTCCAAGCTTAACACAATTCCGCTTATTTGTTCCCGATTCATAAACTGTATAGTATCATATATCATCCTAATATTATCTCCAATAAATCTCCTTTTCGACTGACTGATCTCCTTTTGAGCAGACTGACAAATATCAATCATCTTTCCTAGCACCACTTTTAGCCTGTTTGCAATAGTGCCCGATATTATTTTGTAACACACGTTTAGAAGGGTTATGGGTCGGTATGATTTGATTAGCTCTCTTGGTTTATTTGGTTTTGGTAATAACACAATTATTCCCTCTTTTAGTGTTTGTAGAAGTGTGCTTTTTGATAAACTTGCAGTACACATAGCTTGAAAGAATTCCTTTAAATCTACCCAGAAAAATTTATAAAACTCCACCGAAAAGCCATCGCTGCCTGGTGTTGTTCCATTTTCCATATTAAACAGTCAACCCTAATGTAGATAGTCATTGGCTCTTGTAGACTCATTCTGAAGTCTGAGTCAGCAACTTTTGTTAATGTCACCTCCGAAAAATAGTCATCACAATCCCCATCTAATATATTTTCGTTCTGCTGACAAAGCTTTCTTTCAAAAAAAATATTTGAATGCCTTTAAAATATCTGCCTGATTTCTCTTGACTCCTCCAATGTCTTTATAAAAAGGATCCTTTTGCTCTCGTACCTTCTTTTTTCCAGTCAAGAAATATTTAGACGGCTTTTCCGAGTTCTCTCTCCATATGGCTCGTGACCTAATTAAGCTTCCTCTTAACCTCTGCTCTCTAATCTGCTCCAATTCTTTATTTTTTCTATGGAGATGCTCGCTTATTTCATGACTATCTATCTGATCCACTTCTTTTCCATCTCACATATAATGTCCTCTAGTTGTCTTTCTTGAATCCTCTCCTCTCTTTTATTTTGGATACCGAAGGAAGCTGTCTCCCTCCTTACAATTAACATTAAAACTTCGAAGAAAAGCGATGGGCTTATAGTAAGCTCAACTCGAGTAGGATTTTCCATAACGTAATCGTCTCTGTAAATAGGTAGTGCATATTCCCGTACTGTAGTCTTTATTGTCTTTTTTACTAAGTTGATATAATTCGAATCTTTAAGTAAAGACGCATTGAATTTGAACAAACCTCTCCCTCTCGGCTGCTTTTCAATGTCTACTTTCACTGATATTATGGAGTGGTCTGACCTGTACCATGGCTGGATTTCAGCCTTTTGGACATATAACCCTCCAAACAACTGCTTATGAGGAATATGTCTAGTCTGGCCTGCTTAACCATATGACTCCCAACGCGCCATGTATACTTTCTAACCTCAGGATTTCTTTATCGATATATGTCGATCAGTCCGTTTTCAGACATCATTATTTTTACAGCTTCTCTTGCCCGGGTGTTATTTTCCCGTCTGTAATTAAAATTGTCTATATTTTTATTTAGTGTTAAGTTGAAATCACCTGCAATTATAATTGGTATATCCTCTTCACCTATAAGCCTGTTTATGCTCTTAGCCAAGGTTTCATAGAAATTAGAGTCATCAGAGTTAGGACCATATATATTTACCAGACAGAAATCTGTCGTATCCTTGTACTCTAGCCCCAGTAGTGATAAAAGTGTCCATCATCGTCTATACATGTATCCCTGAAGCTAATATCTATATTTTTGGTCAGTATTGCTACGCCCTTTGCATTGTTTGTATAAGGCGCTACTATGACATCCGTTCCCCATGCATTTCTGAAATAGGGAACTCCTATTTTCCTACAGTGGACATCCTGAATCAAACAAATATTAAAATCCCGATTCTGCAAGTAACTAAATACATCCTTCCTTTTCCTGAAATCTCATAAACCCCTACAGTTAAAAGATGCAAGTTTAATTTAACTCATAGTTGAGATTTAAACATTGACTTTAGAATGGAAACATGACAATCATCTCCCCTATTTTTTTAACTGATCAACGTCTGATTGAACTCCTAACCCGGCAACCAACACAAACAGACACTCACACACGAGAAACGCGCACACTTATTATCTGCACATACCAACAACTCGATTTCAACACATATACAATACAGCTCGAGTAGCAAGACATCGTCATTGATAACCGATGTTCATGTATCATAATTAACTGCAACAAAAGGCCTGCAAATTTCTTATATCCATTTCTTTTGTTTATGTTTTATCTTTGCATGTTTCACTTTTTTCACTCGTCTCATACCTATCATTAGCGATACAAAGTTACATGACATTTCGCATATGAGTCCGCACCCACTCCATCTAATTACTGACCAGCAAATAATCATTTTAAGTACGTACGGATATCGCCTGTTCTCGTCCCATCCGCGTCGGCGTGCGCTCCGCCGCCGCGCCTTGGTCCCGGCGGAACACTAGAGGTGCGCCTCCCCACTCTATCCCGTCCGCGAGATCCGCCAGGCACCGCTCCCACCTCCATGCGCGCCTCATTGGTTACTGTATCGCCACTGCGCACCCTATGCCCTTGCAAGCTCCGGGTTCACATAAACCGGTTAACGTAATTCTTTTTCTGGCAAATTGCCAGAAGTAATCCCCCCCCCCCGGAATATGGCTTTAGGCCGCTCCGGAAAAAAAACATGCGCGCCGCGCCGGCTGTCATCTCGCGCTCCGTGCGCCGTACCTCAGTCAGAGGCGAGTCCAGGTACACAGGGCGAGACAGACGTGTATTGGAGTCATCCACAATCGGCTTGTGGCTATTACAACCTCACAACAAATCAAAACAAAAAACAATGTCAAACAAACAAAGACAAAAGGTGTAAGGCAACGGCATCGTAGATACGGTACAGGCGCAGTAAAGATGCGAACAGAAAAGCGCACGAAGGGCAGAACGTAGCGTTGGGTATAGATAGCAGTTCAGTCGGGGCGAGGCGTAGCCACCAGCAAGTGTCGTCTCAGGTGAGAGCCGAACAGAGGCGTAGGGAGTCGCAAAAGCTCAGGCGGGACAGTGTTGAATAAGACAGGCGCCCGGCAAACAAATCGCCTTTTGCCCACCTCGGTGCGGGACCTAGGCACGTAGAGCTCATGGTTCCGCCGAGTTGGTCGGTCGTGTACCTCCGCCACAGTGGTAAAGCCGGCGGCCAGTGACTCCGGTTCCCCGTGACATCTCACTTTGTATGTCAGACACAGCGTTTGATGATTAGTGAGCTGCTTTGCATTAAGCCAACCCAGTCTGTTCAGCAAGTCCGAAACGTGATCAAATTTTTGGCGACCGTAGATGACTCGGGCTCCATAGTTGATAATGTTTTGAATGCGAGGCAAATTTCGCTGAGTGCCGTTTCCGTAGACCGTAAGGCAATACCGAACTTGCGAAGGAAACAGGGCGTCGACAAGGGTGTAAATTACGGACGATGGCAGGTGCCCCCTCAAGTGTGAAAGGCCACTAAGGATTCCAAAGCATCGTCTGGTAATGAGGGAGATATGTGAATCCCAGCTTAGAGTTTTATCGAACATTACGCCGAGATCTTTGGCATCTGCGACTGTCAGGAGATCGTTGTCACGAAATTTCACTGAACAATTTGGGGCGTGCCGAACGTTTGGCGGACTGCCTAAAAGCATCATCTGGGTCTTCCTTGCGTTAACTTTCAATCTATTTGCTCTGAACCAAATATCAAGGGAAGATAAAGTTTGCTCCATACGCATGATAAGGTTCTGGAACTCGGATTTTTTACCACTTATCAGAATTTGAGTATCGTCTGCATACTGGACTACTGTGGCATCTTCCGCGAACATCTTCTACTACGACTACTGTGGCATCTTCCGCTGCTTTGTCTCTTCCGCCCCTGCATGTCAGGCGCAGGGGCGCCACCAGGTTCCGCTGGTCGGGGAGGCTCCACGGAGACTGAATGAGTTACGCCAAATTGTTGCAGCATATGCTCCGCCTCCTCTCTACTTCTGACTCTCGTGAGTCGGCCATTTCTGCTCACAGCAAAAACCACTTCTCCTCGCGTCAGCACAGTTGACAGTCCTCTCCCTTCGCTCGTGGAGGAGCAGGTTAAACACATCCTGCCTCATTGGAGTCAAGTTTTCATTTATGAAAATGTTGTGACCTCTCAGTTTGTATTTGACCCTGTACACTTGGTCTCTTAGCGAGCCCTGTTCATCCCCTATGCATCCGACTAGCAAACGATTTCTCGGCAGACGCTTCACATATACTATTTGTCCAGGCAGGACATCTAGCTAGCTCAAGCAGTCTATTGATCAGAGCTGCGACTGCTGCTTCGAGCCTATCATCACTTTCAGGGATGTGTAGGTCTCGTCCTGAGAGTATCAGTAGTGGTCTCCTCCTCAGCTTCTCGGCTTCCTTTCTCTCCTGCTCCAGTTGTGTAACTCTATATTTGATATTTTGCCAGTCATCATACATGTATTTCAGATCCTTTTCCAGAACATGCATTTTTTTCGCCGTTGCTGTGATGCATTCGTACGCAAAATTGAGAGATTCTTCAATGCTACCTATTCTTTGATCGAGCGCCCTTTTCATCTCCTTGACAGCTTCACCGGTTTTCTTCTCGATGAATGCTTTCAGTTCCTCCACCGCTCCATCTTCCTCCTCCTTCTCCTTCTCCGGTATTCCCGACTCGTGGCGTCTCTTCCGCTGCTTTATCATCTCACTGCCAGGCGCGCCGTGGTTCATCGCTCACTGCTCTCGCGGAGCCGCCCGCGCGCACGTCCACCCTCCACGGCTGCCCGGCCGCGACTCCGGCTACCGTTGTAATTAATTATTCACTGTGTCGTAATCCACAGGTTTTATACTCTTCGAGCTGGAGAGCGTATTTAATTCAAATTATTTTCTGTTGGCTTATTCACTGCTAGATCGCAAAATATGGAACTGCACCATTTAACCCTATTCCCTGCGGGGGCAGATTCTGACCCCACGGTGGTTTTTAACTTGCTGCTTCTAAACTGTTAGACCTAGCATCTTGAAACTTTGTGATTTTTTTCTAAATTTGAATGGCGCGTGTTGTGTCAATTTTGCAAAAATCGGGCCAGCAGAGGCGGTGGCAGGTTCCTGTTTTGGGGAGGGTGTTACGAATGCGATTGTGCGGCGCATACTTTCTTCGAAGTTTGCGGGGCAATAAATGCGTCAGAAACATTTTCAATGCAATATGCATCATACATACTGGAATTATACATGTTTGTTGGCAGAGGCGCACTCAGGTACAAACAATGGGAGGCGATACCATACCTCAAATTAGGTCCAACTTCAAATTAGTAAGATGACAAAGCGTTACTTCCATGGTGCCCCCCACGTTGTTTTCCTGGATCCGCCTATGCGTAATATATTCAAGTTAACAAATTACAGCAAGTAATGCCCACATGTGACGTTCATGTCGTCCCAAACAATCACGAATAGCACAAATTTGTTATCAGAAAATGACCCCTAGTTTACATCCCCTGAATACGCCTATAATTTTGATTTTGGTATTTATCTTTTTGTATATTAAAGAATTGTACATTTGAAGCTCAAAAACGTTTGAGGCATGCAAATCTGCCAAACCACATGGCTGCAATGACCTTCCAAAAAAAACACCAAAAACTCTCGTTTTTTGTTGCCTCCTGCCCCCCCCCCCATTTTTTAACAAAAATGCATTTCGGCACCTAAAAGAAAGATCTTGTCATGACGAATCGAATGGCGTTTTCCCCATCGAAATCGACCGAGTGGTTCTCGAGATCTCTGTGGGGTGGGGGTGGGGGTAGGTGGGGGGGGGGGGGGGGGGGGCAGAATCTGACCACCCCGCAGGTTAACGTAATTTTGGCCGCCCGCCGGGAATAGGGTTAACATATCATTGGGACGTGGAATAGTGTATTACTGTGGAGTCAAAATTGAAGTGTATACTAAATGGTGTTTCTTCATATATTAAACATGGTTCAGGATGTTTCATTTTTACCTGGAATGTAGTACTTAATACAGATGGCATCAAATCCGTTCAGTTTGATACTTCGTTGTGCGTCTCTGCCGATTCGCATGTAAACGGAGAAACTCTTATTTAAAATCGAGCCCATTTTACGCCGAATAATTTGTTAGGACACCACATCAGGAAAAATTAGGCCAATATCTTAATCAACCACCATACAAATATGGTCTGCACGACATGATTAGGTAATAAGCCTTCGCAAGAAATGGAGCCTCAAGGGATTCTACGCCAACAGTAGTTTCTGAGGGCTGAGGCAAGTATACGACTGTGACGATTGGTACGGCTGACGGCATCGATGAGCAGTGAGCATTGGGATCAGCTCTGGCGCCATCCGCTCTGTAAGGTAGGCTGTCCCGCATCACTACAAAGTTCAGCGGGACAGTCTATGCCGCTCAGCCAACCACCTAAACGCGTGCTCCAGGGCCGGTGAGACGCCAACAAATGCCGCCACGCATCATTATTTTCACATCAAAACTGTTGTATCCATTTGTCAGCTAGATTATAAATGTGGCATAACAAATATGCAAGATGAAGAGGCAAGGCAAGCCATACCGAGTTCACTTCAAATAATTATGGAAAATTAATGCTGCTAAATGCTGGATAACTGGTCTCCTGTTACAGCTCTGTGGACTAAGCATTCGCAGAGTAAAACATTTGTTAGATTTTGTGTTTGTTCTACCGGAGTCCCAACTATTTTCACTCACAAATTCTTATTTAACTCAGCCATAACACCGCTCAACCCTTGTTCATCAAAACTTCAACGGCGACAAATAAAATTAACGTGTGCTCACTGTTCATCATTGAAACATTCAGACGTGATGACAGTACATTTGCTAATGAAATCAATTAACTAATTTATCATTAAACTAACCCACATGCTTACCTATAATTCAAGCCAAAGCTACTCTGGATTCTCTCGCCGTACGGATTCCCAATTCCTGTAGCCGCGACACCTGAGCCACTGACCTCACCTCCTGACCTCACCTCCTGACCTCGCCTTCTGAGCCACTGGTCTCACCTCCTGACCACACCTCCTGACCTCACCTCCTGACCACACCTCCTGACCTCACCTCCTGAGCCACTGACCTCACCTCCTGACCTCACCTCCTGACCTCACCTACTGACCTCACCTCCTGACCTCGCCTTCTGAGCCACTGATCTCACCTCCTGACCTCACCTCCTGACCTCACCTCCTGACCTCACCTCCTGACCTCACCTCCTGACCTCACCTCCTGACCTCACCTCCTGACCCCAGCTCCTGACCTCACCACCTGACCTCACCTCCTGACCTCACCTCCTGACCTCACCTCCTGACCTCACCTCCTGACCTCACCTCCTGACCTCACCTCCTGAGCCACTGACCTCACCTCCTGACCAACTGACCTCACCTCCTGCCCCCACCTCCTGACCTCACCACCTGACCTCACCTCTTGACCTCATCTCCTGACCTCACCTCCTGACCTCACCTCCTGACCTAGCCTTCTGAGCCACTGACCTCACCTTCTGAGCCCCTGACCTCACCTTCTAAGCCATTGATCTCACCTCCTGAGCCACTGACCTCACCTCCTGAGCCACTGACCTCACCTTCTGAGCCATTGATCTCACCTCCTGAGCCACTGACCTCACCTCCTAAGCCACTGAGCCACTGACCTCACCTCCTGAGCCACTGAGCCACTGACCTCACCTCCTGACCTCACCTCCTGACCTCACCTCCTGACCTCACCTCCTGACCTCACCTCCTGACCTCACCTCCTGACCTCACCTCCTGACCTCACCTGACCTCACCTCCTGACCTCACCTCCTGACCTCACCTCCTGACCTCACCTCCTGACCTCACCTCCTGACCTCACCTCCTGAGTCACTGATCTCACCTCCTGAGCCAATGAGCCACTGACCTCACTTCCTGACCTCGCCTTCTGAGCCACTGATCTCACTTCCTGAGCTACTGACCTCACCTCCTGACCTCACCACCTGAGCCACTGACCTCATCCCCTGAGCCACTGACCTCACCTCCTGACCACTGACCTGGGTACGGCTCTACACAGCATGGGTAGAACTTCTCGTGTCGCGTGGCCGGTACACCCAAAATGTCCCACTCGACGCTCGGGTAGTACTCCTTCAGGTCGATACCGAGCTCCACGAAATTGGAGTCAGCCGTCTGATCTATGTGACGCAGGTCAATCTGAAATGCAGCAGTGGTCAGTCGGCTGGAGGCCACAGTGAGGAAAACGTCACGGCAAACCTGCGCTGTGCCGGGGTCTACCGCCACGGGCCCGAGAAGATCCGGGGATACCCTCCAGGTTGAGGTGCCAATGGGCAGCCATTCTGCGCCTGCTGTCGCCGCCGTGCCTGGCTCACCGGCAGTTAACGCCAGCTGCACAGCCGTCCGGAACGAAATTTAATTGTGCCTGGACGGCAATCTAACCCTCTACCCCCTCTACCCTCAGAAGAGAGTCGGGCCGGTCCCCGCCCCGGTCGGCGGCTGCAGCGGCGGAAGTGCAAGCGTACTCGTCCTGTGCATGATTTGAATACCACTTGCTATTCAAATACACATCCGACAAAATTATCAATCGGCCCTTCCCTTTCATTGATACCCGCCCAAAACGCTGCGAAACATTAACGCCGTGTAAGCTAGGTACCAGACTTAGGTACATGCGTTTATGCCACGGTCAGTCACTGGTGACTGACAGTCAGTCACCATTCAATAACGGTCAGTTCTCAGACATCGGAAGTCAGTAACCAGTCAGTAACTATGAATTCAACTAAGTATTGACCACGTGCAGTTCCTCGACCTCGTCGTCCGAAAAATATCCCCTGGAGTTCACCCTCAGCGCAAAGTTCCCACCTGAAGTCCATCGTAGGTCC
>JAXIVJ010012566.1:7500-30000 GCA_036785665.1 Chirona hameri
GTCTGTCTCTGTCTGTCTCTGTCTGTCTCTGTCTGTCTCTGTCTGTCTCTGTCTGTCTCTGTCTGTCTCTGTCTGTCTCTGTCTGTCTCTGTCTGTCTCTGTCTGTCTCTGTCTGTCTCTGTCTGTCTCTGTCTGTCTCTGTCTGTCTCTGTCTGTCTCTGTCTGTCTCTGTCTGTCTCTGTCTGTCTCTGTCTGTCTCTGTCTGTCTCTGTCTGTCTCTGTCTGTCTCTGTCTGTCTCTGTCTGTCTCTGTCTGTCTCTGTCTGTCTCTGTCTGTCTCTGTCTGTCTCTGTCTGTCTCTGTCTGTCTCTGTCTGTCTCTGTCTGTCTCTGTCTGTCCTCTGTCTGTCTCTGTCTGTCTCTGTCTGTCTCTGTCTGTCTCTGTCTGTCTCTGTCTGTCTCTGTCTGTCTCTGTCTGTCTCTGTCTGCTCTCTGTCTCTGTCTGTCTCTGTCTGTCTCTGTCTGTCTCTGTCTGTCTCTGTCTGTCTCTGTCTGTCTCTGTCTGTCTCTGTCTGTCTCTGTCTGTCTCTGTCTGGTCTCTGTCTGTCTCTGTCTGTCTCTGTCTGTCTCTGTCTGTCTCTGTCTGTCTCTGTCTGTCTCTGTCTGTCTCTGTCTGTCTCTGTCTGTCTCTGTCTGTCTCTGTCTGTCTCTGTCTGTCTCTGTCTGTCTCTGTCTGTCTCTGTCTGTCTCTGTCTGTCTCTGTCTGTCTCTGTCTGTCTCTGTCTGTCTCTGTCTGTCTCTGTCTGTCTCTGTCTGTCTCTGTCTGTCTCTGTCTGTCTCTGTCTGTCTCTGTCTGTCCTCTGTCTGTCTCTGTCTGTCTCTGTCTGTCTCTGTCTGTCTCTGTCTGTCTCTGTCTGTCTCTGTCTGTCTCTGTCTGTCTCTGTCTGTCTCTGTCTGTCCTCTGTCTGTCTCTGTCTGTCTCTGTCTGTCTCTGTCTGTCTCTGTCTGTCTCTGTCTGTCTCTGTCTGTCTCTGTCTGTCTCTGTCTGTCTCTGTCTGTCTCTGTCTGTCTGTCTCTGTCTGTCTCTGTCTGTCTCTGTCTGTCTCTGTCTGTCTCTGTCTGTCTCTGTCTGTCTCTGTCTGTCTCTGTCTGTCTCTGTCTGTCTCTGTCTGTCTCTGTCTGTCTCTGTCTGTCTGTCTGTCTGTCTCTGTCTGTCTCTGTCTGTCTCTGTCTGTCTCTGTCTGTCTCTGTCTGTCTCTGTCTGTCTCTGTCTGTCTCTGTCTGTCTCTGTCTGTCTCTGTCTGTCTCTGTCTGTCTCTGTCTGTCTCTGTCTGTCTCTGTCTGTCTCTGTCTGTCTCTGTCTGTCTCTGTCTGTCTCTGTCTGTCTCTGTCTGTCTCTGTCTGTCTCTGTCTGTCTCTGTCTGTCTCTGTCTGTCTCTGTCTGTCTCTGTCTGTCTCTGTCTGTCTCTGTCTGTCTCTGTCTGTCTCTGTCTGTCTCTGTCTGTCTCTGTCTGTCTCTGTCTGTCTCTGTCTGTCTCTGTCTGTCTCTGTCCTGTCCTCTGTCTGTCTCTGTCTGTCTCTGTCTGTCTCTGTCTGTCTCTGTCTGTCTCTGTCTGTCTCTGTCTCTGTCTGTCTCTGTCTGTCTCTGTCTGTCTCTGTCTGTCTCTGTCGTCTGTCTCTGTCTGTCTCTGTCTGTCTCTGTCTGTCTCTGTCTGTCTCTGTCTGTCTCTGTCTGTCTCTGTCTGGTCTCTGTCTGTCTCTGTCTGTCTCTGTCTGTCTCTGGTCTGTCTCTGTCTGTCTCTGTCTGTCTCTGTCTGTCTCTGTCTGTCTCTGTCTGTCTCTGTCTGTCTCTGTCTGTCTCTGTCTGTCTCTGTCTGTCTCTGTCTGTCTCTGTCTGTCTCTGTCTGTCTCTGTCTGTCTCTGTCTGTCTCTGTCTGGTCTCTGTCTGTCTCTGTCTGTCTCTGTCTGTCTCTGTCTGTCTCTGTCTGTCTCTGTCTGTCTCTGTCTGTCTCTGTCTGTCTCTGTCTGTCTCTGTCTGTCTCTGTCTGTCTCTGTCTGTCTCTGTCTGTCTCTGTCTGGTCTCTGTCTGTCTCTGTCTGTCTCTGTCTGTCTCTGTCTGTTCTGTCTGTCTCTGTCTGTCTCTGTCTGTCTCTGTCTGTCTCTGTCTGTCTCTGTCTGTCTCTGTCTGTCTCTGTCTGTCTCTGTCTGTCTCTGTCTGTCTCTGTCTGTCTCTGTCTGTCCTCTGTCTGTCCTCTGTCTGTCTCTGTCTGTCTCTGTCTGTCTCTGTCTGTCTCTGTCTGTCTCTGTCTGTCTCTGTCTGTCTCTGTCTGTCTCTGTCTGTCTCTGTCTGTCTCTGTCTGTCTCTGTCTGTCTCTGTCCTGTCTCTGTCTGTCTCTGTCTGTCTCTGTCTGTCTCTGTCTGTCTCTGTCTGTCTCTGTCTGTCTCTGTCTGTCTCTGTCTGTCTCTGTCTGTCTCTGTCTGTCTCTGTCTGTCTCTGTCTGTCTCTGTCTGTCTCTGTCTGTCTCTGTCTGTCTCTGTCTGTCTCTGCTGTCTCTTCTGTCTCTGTCTGTCTCTGTCTGTCCTCTGTCTGTCTCTGTCTGTCTCTGTCTGTCTCTGTCTGTCTCTGTCTGTCTCTGTCTGTCTCTGTCTGTCTCTGTCTGTCTCTGTCTGTCTCTGTCTGTCTCTGTCTGTCTCTGTCTGTCTCTGTCTGTCTCTGTCTGTCTCTGTCTGTCTCTGTCTGTCCTCTGTCTGTCTCTGTCTGTCTCTGTCTGTCTCTGTCTGTCTCTGTCTGTCTCTGTCTGTCTCTGTCTGTCTCTGTCTGTCTCTGTCTGTCTCTGTCTGTCTCTGTCTGTCTCTGTCTGTCTCTGTCTGTCTCTGTCTGTCTCTGTCTGTCTCTGTCTGTCTCTGTCTGTCTCTGTCTGTCTCTGTCTGTCTCTGTCCTGTCTCTGTCTGTCTCTGTCTGTCTCTGTCTGTCTCTGTCTGTCTCTGTCTGTCTCTGTCTGTCTCTGTCTGTCTCTGTCTGTCTCTGTCTGTCTCTGTCTGTCTCTGTCTGTCTCTGTCTGTCTCTGTCTGTCTCTGTCTGTCTCTGTCTGTCTCTGTCTGTCTCTGTCTGTCTCTGTCTGTCTCTGTCTGTCTCTGTCTGTCTCTGTCTGTCTCTGTCTGTCTCTGTCTGTCTCTGTCTGTCTCTGTCTGTCTCTGTCTGTCTCTGTCTGTCTCTGTCTGTCTCTGTCTGTCTCTGTCTGTCTCTGTCTGTCTCTGTCTGTCTCTGTCTGTCTCTGTCTGTCTCTGTCTGTCTCTGTCTGTCTCTGTCTGTCTCTGTCTGTCTCTGTCTGTCTCTGTCTGTCTCTGTCTGTCTCTGTCTGTCTCTGTCTGTCTCTGTCTGTCTCTGTCTGTCTCTGTCTGTCTCTGTCTGTCTCTGTCTGTCTCTGTCTGTCTCTGTCTGTCTCTGTCTGTCTCTGTCTGTCTCTGTCTGTCTCTGTCTGTCTCTGTCTGTCTCTGTCTGTCTCTGTCTGTCTCTGTCTGTCTCTGTCTGTCTCTGTCTGTCTCTGTCTGTCTCTGTCTGTCTCTGTCTGTCTCTGTCTGTCTCTGTCTGTCTCTGTCTGTCTCTGTCTGTCTCTGTCTGTCTCTGTCTGTCTCTGTCTGTCTCTGTCTGTCTCTGTCTGTCTCTGTCTGTCTCTGTCTGTCTCTGTCTGTCTCTGTCTGTCTCTGTCTGTCTCTGTCTGTCTCTGTCTGTCTCTGTCTGTCTCTGTCTGTCTCTGTCTGTCTCTGTCTGTCTCTGTCTGTCTCTGTCTGTCTCTGTCTGTCTCTGTCTGTCTCTGTCTGTCTCTGTCTGTCTCTGTCTGTCTCTGTCTGTCTCTGTCTGTCTCTGTCTGTCTCTGTCTGTCTCTGTCTGTCTCTGTCTGTCTCTGTCTGTCTCTGTCTGTCTCTGTCTGTCTCTGTCTGTCTCTGTCTGTCTCTGTCTGTCTCTGTCTGTCTCTGTCTGTCTCTGTCTGTCTCTGTCTGTCTCTGTCTGTCTCTGTCTGTCTCTGTCTGTCTCTGTCTGTCTCTGTCTGTCTCTGTCTGTCTCTGTCTGTCTCTGTCTGTCTCTGTCTGTCTCTGTCTGTCTCTGTCTGTCTCTGTCTGTCTCTGTCTGTCTCTGTCTGTCTCTGTCTGTCTCTGTCTGTCTCTGTCTGTCTCTGTCTGTCTCTGTCTGTCTCTGTCTGTCTCTGTCTGTCTCTGTCTGTCTCTGTCTGTCTCTGTCTGTCTCTGTCTGTCTCTGTCTGTCTCTGTCTGTCTCTGTCTGTCTCTGTCTGTCTCTGTCTGTCTCTGTCTGTCTCTGTCTGTCTCTGTCTGTCTCTGTCTGTCTCTGTCTGTCTCTGTCTGTCTCTGTCTGTCTCTGTCTGTCTCTGTCTGTCTCTGTCTGTCTCTGTCTGTCTCTGTCTGTCTCTGTCTGTCTCTGTCTGTCTCTGTCTGTCTCTGTCTGTCTCTGTCTGTCTCTGTCTGTCTCTGTCTGTCTCTGTCTGTCTCTGTCTGTCTCTGTCTGTCTCTGTCTGTCTCTGTCTGTCTCTGTCTGTCTCTGTCTGTCTCTGTCTGTCTCTGTCTGTCTCTGTCTGTCTCTGTCTGTCTCTGTCTGTCTCTGTCTGTCTCTGTCTGTCTCTGTCTGTCTCTGTCTGTCTCTGTCTGTCTCTGTCTGTCTCTGTCTGTCTCTGTCTGTCTCTGTCTGTCTCTGTCTGTCTCTGTCTGTCTCTGTCTGTCTCTGTCTGTCTCTGTCTGTCTCTGTCTGTCTCTGTCTGTCTCTGTCTGTCTCTGTCTGTCTCTGTCTGTCTCTGTCTGTCTCTGTCTGTCTCTGTCTGTCTCTGTCTGTCTCTGTCTGTCTCTGTCTGTCTCTGTCTGTCTCTGTCTGTCTCTGTCTGTCTCTGTCTGTCTCTGTCTGTCTCTGTCTGTCTCTGTCTGTCTCTGTCTGTCTCTGTCTGTCTCTGTCTGTCTCTGTCTGTCTCTGTCTGTCTCTGTCTGTCTCTGTCTGTCTCTGTCTGTCTCTGTCTGTCTCTGTCTGTCTCTGTCTGTCTCTGTCTGTCTCTGTCTGTCTCTGTCTGTCTCTGTCTGTCTCTGTCTGTCTCTGTCTGTCTCTGTCTGTCTCTGTCTGTCTCTGTCTGTCTCTGTCTGTCTCTGTCTGTCTCTGTCTGTCTCTGTCTGTCTCTGTCTGTCTCTGTCTGTCTCTGTCTGTCTCTGTCTGTCTCTGTCTGTCTCTGTCTGTCTCTGTCTGTCTCTGTCTGTCTCTGTCTGTCTCTGTCTGTCTCTGTCTGTCTCTGTCTGTCTCTGTCTGTCTCTGTCTGTCTCTGTCTGTCTCTGTCTGTCTCTGTCTGTCTCTGTCTGTCTCTGTCTGTCTCTGTCTGTCTCTGTCTGTCTCTGTCTGTCTCTGTCTGTCTCTGTCTGTCTCTGTCTGTCTCTGTCTGTCTCTGTCTGTCTCTGTCTGTCTCTGTCTGTCTCTGTCTGTCTCTGTCTGTCTCTGTCTGTCTCTGTCTGTCTCTGTCTGTCTCTGTCTGTCTCTGTCTGTCTCTGTCTGTCTCTGTCTGTCTCTGTCTGTCTCTGTCTGTCTCTGTCTGTCTCTGTCTGTCTCTGTCTGTCTCTGTCTGTCTCTGTCTGTCTCTGTCTGTCTCTGTCTGTCTCTGTCTGTCTCTGTCTGTCTCTGTCTGTCTCTGTCTGTCTCTGTCTGTCTCTGTCTGTCTCTGTCTGTCTCTGTCTGTCTCTGTCTGTCTCTGTCTGTCTCTGTCTGTCTCTGTCTGTCTCTGTCTGTCTCTGTCTGTCTCTGTCTGTCTCTGTCTGTCTCTGTCTGTCTCTGTCTGTCTCTGTCTGTCTCTGTCTGTCTCTGTCTGTCTCTGTCTGTCTCTGTCTGTCTCTGTCTGTCTCTGTCTGTCTCTGTCTGTCTCTGTCTGTCTCTGTCTGTCTCTGTCTGTCTCTGTCTGTCTCTGTCTGTCTCTGTCTGTCTCTGTCTGTCTCTGTCTGTCTCTGTCTGTCTCTGTCTGTCTCTGTCTGTCTCTGTCTGTCTCTGTCTGTCTCTGTCTGTCTCTGTCTGTCTCTGTCTGTCTCTGTCTGTCTCTGTCTGTCTCTGTCTGTCTCTGTCTGTCTCTGTCTGTCTCTGTCTGTCTCTGTCTGTCTCTGTCTGTCTCTGTCTGTCTCTGTCTGTCTCTGTCTGTCTCTGTCTGTCTCTGTCTGTCTCTGTCTGTCTCTGTCTGTCTCTGTCTGTCTGTCTCTGTCTGTCTGTCTCTGTCTGTCTGTCTCTGTCTGTCTCTGTCTGTCTGCTGTCTGTCTCTGTCTCGTCTGTCTGTCTGTCTCTGTCTGTCTGTCTCTGTCTGTCTGTCTCTGTCTGTCTGTCTCTGTCTGTCTGTCTCTGTCTGTCTGTCTCTGTCTGTCTGTCTCTGTCTGTCTGTCTCTGTCTGTCTGTCTCTGTCTGTCTGTCTCTGTCTGTCTGTCTCTGTCTGTCTGTCTCTGTCTGTCTGTCTCTGTCTGTCTGTCTCTGTCTGTCTGTCTCTGTCTGTCTGTCTCTGTCTGTCTGTCTCTGTCTGTCTGTCTCTGTCTGTCTGTCTCTGTCTGTCTGTCTCTGTCTGTCTGTCTCTGTCTGTCTGTCTCTGTCTGTCTGTCTCTGTCTGTCTGTCTCTGTCTGTCTGTCTCTGTCTGTCTGTCTCTGTCTGTCTGTCTCTGTCTGTCTGTCTCTGTCTGTCTGTCTCTGTCTGTCTGTCTGTCTCTGTCTGTCTGTCTCTGTCTGTCTGTCTCTGTCTGTCTGTCTCTGTCTGTCTGTCTCTGTCTGTCTGTCTCTGTCTGTCTGTCTCTGTCTGTCTGTCTCTGTCTGTCTGTCTCTGTCTGTCTGTCTCTGTCTGTCTGTCTCTGTCTGTCTGTCTCTGTCTGTCTGTCTCTGTCTGTCTGTCTCTGTCTGTCTGTCTCTGTCTGTCTGTCTCTGTCTGTCTGTCTCTGTCTGTCTGTCTCTGTCTGTCTGTCTCTGTCTGTCTGTCTCTGTCTGTCTGTCTCTGTCTGTCTGTCTCTGTCTGTCTGTCTCTGTCTGTCTGTCTCTGTCTGTCTGTCTCTGTCTGTCTGTCTCTGTCTGTCTGTCTCTGTCTGTCTGTCTCTGTCTGTCTGTCTCTGTCTGTCTGTCTCTGTCTGTCTGTCTCTGTCTGTCTGTCTCTGTCTGTCTGTCTCTGTCTGTCTGTCTCTGTCTGTCTGTCTCTGTCTGTCTGTCTCTGTCTGTCTGTCTCTGTCTGTCTGTCTCTGTCTGTCTGTCTCTGTCTGTCTGTCTCTGTCTGTCTGTCTCTGTCTGTCTGTCTCTGTCTGTCTGTCTCTGTCTGTCTGTCTCTGTCTGTCTGTCTCTGTCTGTCTGTCTCTGTCTGTCTGTCTCTGTCTGTCTGTCTCTGTCTGTCTGTCTCTGTCTGTCTGTCTCTGTCTGTCTGTCTCTGTCTGTCTGTCTCTGTCTGTCTGTCTCTGTCTGTCTGTCTCTGTCTGTCTGTCTCTGTCTGTCTGTCTCTGTCTGTCTGTCTCTGTCTGTCTGTCTCTGTCTGTCTGTCTCTGTCTGTCTGTCTCTGTCTGTCTGTCTCTGTCTGTCTGTCTCTGTCTGTCTGTCTCTGTCTGTCTGTCTCTGTCTGTCTGTCTCTGTCTGTCTGTCTCTGTCTGTCTGTCTCTGTCTGTCTGTCTCTGTCTGTCTGTCTCTGTCTGTCTGTCTCTGTCTGTCTGTCTCTGTCTGTCTGTCTCTGTCTGTCTGTCTCTGTCTGTCTGTCTCTGTCTGTCTGTCTCTGTCTGTCTGTCTCTGTCTGTCTGTCTCTGTCTGTCTGTCTCTGTCTGTCTGTCTCTGTCTGTCTGTCTCTGTCTGTCTGTCTCTGTCTGTCTGTCTCTGTCTGTCTGTCTCTGTCTGTCTGTCTCTGTCTGTCTGTCTCTGTCTGTCTGTCTCTGTCTGTCTGTCTCTGTCTGTCTGTCTCTGTCTGTCTGTCTCTGTCTGTCTGTCTCTGTCTGTCTGTCTCTGTCTGTCTGTCTCTGTCTGTCTGTCTCTGTCTGTCTGTCTCTGTCTGTCTGTCTCTGTCTGTCTGTCTCTGTCTGTCTGTCTCTGTCTGTCTGTCTCTGTCTGTCTGTCTCTGTCTGTCTGTCTCTGTCTGTCTGTCTCTGTCTGTCTGTCTCTGTCTGTCTGTCTCTGTCTGTCTGTCTCTGTCTGTCTGTCTCTGTCTGTCTGTCTCTGTCTGTCTGTCTCTGTCTGTCTGTCTCTGTCTGTCTGTCTCTGTCTGTCTGTCTCTGTCTGTCTGTCTCTGTCTGTCTGTCTCTGTCTGTCTGTCTCTGTCTGTCTGTCTCTGTCTGTCTGTCTCTGTCTGTCTGTCTCTGTCTGTCTGTCTCTGTCTGTCTGTCTCTGTCTGTCTGTCTCTGTCTGTCTGTCTCTGTCTGTCTGTCTCTGTCTGTCTGTCTCTGTCTGTCTGTCTCTGTCTGTCTGTCTCTGTCTGTCTGTCTCTGTCTGTCTGTCTCTGTCTGTCTGTCTCTGTCTGTCTGTCTCTGTCTGTCTGTCTCTGTCTGTCTGTCTCTGTCTGTCTGTCTCTGTCTGTCTGTCTCTGTCTGTCTGTCTCTGTCTGTCTGTCTCTGTCTGTCTGTCTCTGTCTGTCTGTCTCTGTCTGTCTGTCTCTGTCTGTCTGTCTCTGTCTGTCTGTCTCTGTCTGTCTGTCTCTGTCTGTCTGTCTCTGTCTGTCTGTCTCTGTCTGTCTGTCTCTGTCTGTCTGTCTCTGTCTGTCTGTCTCTGTCTGTCTGTCTCTGTCTGTCTGTCTCTGTCTGTCTGTCTCTGTCTGTCTGTCTCTGTCTGTCTGTCTCTGTCTGTCTGTCTCTGTCTGTCTGTCTCTGTCTGTCTGTCTCTGTCTGTCTGTCTCTGTCTGTCTGTCTCTGTCTGTCTGTCTCTGTCTGTCTGTCTCTGTCTGTCTGTCTCTGTCTGTCTGTCTCTGTCTGTCTGTCTCTGTCTGTCTGTCTCTGTCTGTCTGTCTCTGTCTGTCTGTCTCTGTCTGTCTGTCTCTGTCTGTCTGTCTCTGTCTGTCTGTCTCTGTCTGTCTGTCTCTGTCTGTCTGTCTCTGTCTGTCTGTCTCTGTCTGTCTGTCTCTGTCTGTCTGTCTCTGTCTGTCTGTCTCTGTCTGTCTGTCTCTGTCTGTCTGTCTCTGTCTGTCTGTCTCTGTCTGTCTGTCTCTGTCTGTCTGTCTCTGTCTGTCTGTCTCTGTCTGTCTGTCTCTGTCTGTCTGTCTCTGTCTGTCTGTCTCTGTCTGTCTGTCTCTGTCTGTCTGTCTCTGTCTGTCTGTCTCTGTCTGTCTGTCTCTGTCTGTCTGTCTCTGTCTGTCTGTCTCTGTCTGTCTGTCTCTGTCTGTCTGTCTCTGTCTGTCTGTCTCTGTCTGTCTGTCTCTGTCTGTCTGTCTCTGTCTGTCTGTCTCTGTCTGTCTGTCTCTGTCTGTCTGTCTCTGTCTGTCTGTCTCTGTCTGTCTGTCTCTGTCTGTCTGTCTCTGTCTGTCTGTCTCTGTCTGTCTGTCTCTGTCTGTCTGTCTCTGTCTGTCTGTCTCTGTCTGTCTGTCTCTGTCTGTCTGTCTCTGTCTGTCTGTCTCTGTCTGTCTGTCTCTGTCTGTCTGTCTCTGTCTGTCTGTCTCTGTCTGTCTGTCTCTGTCTGTCTGTCTCTGTCTGTCTGTCTCTGTCTGTCTGTCTCTGTCTGTCTGTCTCTGTCTGTCTGTCTCTGTCTGTCTGTCTCTGTCTGTCTGTCTCTGTCTGTCTGTCTCTGTCTGTCTGTCTCTGTCTGTCTGTCTCTGTCTGTCTGTCTCTGTCTGTCTGTCTCTGTCTGTCTGTCTCTGTCTGTCTGTCTCTGTCTGTCTGTCTCTGTCTGTCTGTCTCTGTCTGTCTGTCTCTGTCTGTCTGTCTCTGTCTGTCTGTCTCTGTCTGTCTGTCTCTGTCTGTCTGTCTCTGTCTGTCTGTCTCTGTCTGTCTGTCTCTGTCTGTCTGTCTCTGTCTGTCTGTCTCTGTCTGTCTGTCTCTGTCTGTCTGTCTCTGTCTGTCTGTCTCTGTCTGTCTGTCTCTGTCTGTCTGTCTCTGTCTGTCTGTCTCTGTCTGTCTGTCTCTGTCTGTCTGTCTCTGTCTGTCTGTCTCTGTCTGTCTGTCTCTGTCTGTCTGTCTCTGTCTGTCTGTCTCTGTCTGTCTGTCTCTGTCTGTCTGTCTCTGTCTGTCTGTCTCTGTCTGTCTGTCTCTGTCTGTCTGTCTCTGTCTGTCTGTCTCTGTCTGTCTGTCTCTGTCTGTCTGTCTCTGTCTGTCTGTCTCTGTCTGTCTGTCTCTGTCTGTCTGTCTCTGTCTGTCTGTCTCTGTCTGTCTGTCTCTGTCTGTCTGTCTCTGTCTGTCTGTCTCTGTCTGTCTGTCTCTGTCTGTCTGTCTCTGTCTGTCTGTCTCTGTCTGTCTGTCTCTGTCTGTCTGTCTCTGTCTGTCTGTCTCTGTCTGTCTGTCTCTGTCTGTCTGTCTCTGTCTGTCTGTCTCTGTCTGTCTGTCTCTGTCTGTCTGTCTCTGTCTGTCTGTCTCTGTCTGTCTGTCTCTGTCTGTCTGTCTCTGTCTGTCTGTCTCTGTCTGTCTGTCTCTGTCTGTCTGTCTCTGTCTGTCTGTCTCTGTCTGTCTGTCTCTGTCTGTCTGTCTCTGTCTGTCTGTCTCTGTCTGTCTGTCTCTGTCTGTCTGTCTCTGTCTGTCTGTCTCTGTCTGTCTGTCTCTGTCTGTCTGTCTCTGTCTGTCTGTCTCTGTCTGTCTGTCTCTGTCTGTCTGTCTCTGTCTGTCTGTCTCTGTCTGTCTGTCTCTGTCTGTCTGTCTCTGTCTGTCTGTCTCTGTCTGTCTGTCTCTGTCTGTCTGTCTCTGTCTGTCTGTCTCTGTCTGTCTGTCTCTGTCTGTCTGTCTCTGTCTGTCTGTCTCTGTCTGTCTGTCTCTGTCTGTCTGTCTCTGTCTGTCTGTCTCTGTCTGTCTGTCTCTGTCTGTCTGTCTCTGTCTGTCTGTCTCTGTCTGTCTGTCTCTGTCTGTCTGTCTCTGTCTGTCTGTCTCTGTCTGTCTGTCTCTGTCTGTCTGTCTCTGTCTGTCTGTCTCTGTCTGTCTGTCTCTGTCTGTCTGTCTCTGTCTGTCTGTCTCTGTCTGTCTGTCTCTGTCTGTCTGTCTCTGTCTGTCTGTCTCTGTCTGTCTGTCTCTGTCTGTCTGTCTCTGTCTGTCTGTCTCTGTCTGTCTGTCTCTGTCTGTCTGTCTCTGTCTGTCTGTCTCTGTCTGTCTGTCTCTGTCTGTCTGTCTCTGTCTGTCTGTCTCTGTCTGTCTGTCTCTGTCTGTCTGTCTCTGTCTGTCTGTCTCTGTCTGTCTGTCTCTGTCTGTCTGTCTCTGTCTGTCTGTCTCTGTCTGTCTGTCTCTGTCTGTCTGTCTCTGTCTGTCTGTCTCTGTCTGTCTGTCTCTGTCTGTCTGTCTCTGTCTGTCTGTCTCTGTCTGTCTGTCTCTGTCTGTCTGTCTCTGTCTGTCTGTCTCTGTCTGTCTGTCTCTGTCTGTCTGTCTCTGTCTGTCTGTCTCTGTCTGTCTGTCTCTGTCTGTCTGTCTCTGTCTGTCTGTCTCTGTCTGTCTGTCTCTGTCTGTCTGTCTCTGTCTGTCTGTCTCTGTCTGTCTGTCTCTGTCTGTCTGTCTCTGTCTGTCTGTCTCTGTCTGTCTGTCTCTGTCTGTCTGTCTCTGTCTGTCTGTCTCTGTCTGTCTGTCTCTGTCTGTCTGTCTCTGTCTGTCTGTCTCTGTCTGTCTGTCTCTGTCTGTCTGTCTCTGTCTGTCTGTCTCTGTCTGTCTGTCTCTGTCTGTCTGTCTCTGTCTGTCTGTCTCTGTCTGTCTGTCTCTGTCTGTCTGTCTCTGTCTGTCTGTCTCTGTCTGTCTGTCTCTGTCTGTCTGTCTCTGTCTGTCTGTCTCTGTCTGTCTGTCTCTGTCTGTCTGTCTCTGTCTGTCTGTCTCTGTCTGTCTGTCTCTGTCTGTCTGTCTCTGTCTGTCTGTCTCTGTCTGTCTGTCTCTGTCTGTCTGTCTCTGTCTGTCTGTCTCTGTCTGTCTGTCTCTGTCTGTCTGTCTCTGTCTGTCTGTCTCTGTCTGTCTGTCTCTGTCTGTCTGTCTCTGTCTGTCTGTCTCTGTCTGTCTGTCTCTGTCTGTCTGTCTCTGTCTGTCTGTCTCTGTCTGTCTGTCTCTGTCTGTCTGTCTCTGTCTGTCTGTCTCTGTCTGTCTGTCTCTGTCTGTCTGTCTCTGTCTGTCTGTCTCTGTCTGTCTGTCTCTGTCTGTCTGTCTCTGTCTGTCTGTCTCTGTCTGTCTGTCTCTGTCTGTCTGTCTCTGTCTGTCTGTCTCTGTCTGTCTGTCTCTGTCTGTCTGTCTCTGTCTGTCTGTCTCTGTCTGTCTGTCTCTGTCTGTCTGTCTCTGTCTGTCTGTCTCTGTCTGTCTGTCTCTGTCTGTCTGTCTCTGTCTGTCTGTCTCTGTCTGTCTGTCTCTGTCTGTCTGTCTCTGTCTGTCTGTCTCTGTCTGTCTGTCTCTGTCTGTCTGTCTCTGTCTGTCTGTCTCTGTCTGTCTGTCTCTGTCTGTCTGTCTCTGTCTGTCTGTCTCTGTCTGTCTGTCTCTGTCTGTCTGTCTCTGTCTGTCTGTCTCTGTCTGTCTGTCTCTGTCTGTCTGTCTCTGTCTGTCTGTCTCTGTCTGTCTGTCTCTGTCTGTCTGTCTCTGTCTGTCTGTCTCTGTCTGTCTGTCTCTGTCTGTCTGTCTCTGTCTGTCTGTCTCTGTCTGTCTGTCTCTGTCTGTCTGTCTCTGTCTGTCTGTCTCTGTCTGTCTGTCTCTGTCTGTCTGTCTCTGTCTGTCTGTCTCTGTCTGTCTGTCTCTGTCTGTCTGTCTCTGTCTGTCTGTCTCTGTCTGTCTGTCTCTGTCTGTCTGTCTCTGTCTGTCTGTCTCTGTCTGTCTGTCTGTCGGTGTGGGCGTGGGCGTGGGCGTGGGCGTGGGCGTGGGTGTGTGTGTGTATGTATGTATGCATGCATGTATGTATGTATGTATGTATGTATGTATGTATTTACGCCTTTGGGTGATCCACACCCGACGTGGCTATAATGCCCAGCGTCAATAGATGAAAAAGGTGAACATGGTAATGACAACAGACATAACTCAACTCACATTCACACAGTCTCACAAGAGTCACCGAGTCATGAGATGCCTACTAACAGCGCGATTAAACCTATTGACGGGCAGTTGAGTCAGTTCCGAGGGCAGAGCGTTATACAGGACGGGTGCCCGTCGATGAAAGCAGCGCTTTCCAGCATTGGTACGAGACGCAGGGACATGTAGCTGCGAGTCCTGCCTTGTGCTACGCTCTCGACGTGAACGGTTGGTGTGAAACACACTCGCCAGACACTCAGGCTCACCATCTCGCAGGACCTTATGCAAGAGGCGGAGCGTGTGATATTGGACCAGCTCGTTAGAGCTCATCCAGCCAAGCCTCTGTCTCAGGTCAGATACATGGCCATATTTTGAGCGACCGAAGATAACACGAGCAGCAAAGTTGAGAATCTTCTGGATTCGTTTTAGATTGCCGCCTGAGCCGTTGCCGTAAACAGAGATACAATATCTCACCTGAGACACGACCAGGGCCGTCACAAGCATTTCGACCTTGTTGATGCTTGCTGACGCTTACTGATGGGGTATTGATTGATTGATGTATTGATTGGTGGTGGTGTATTGATGGTGTATTGATTGATTGATATGGCCGTAAGTGGCCGTAAGTGATACCGGCTGCCTCCTAGTTCTTTT
Organism: Chirona hameri; assembly: GCA_036785665.1. Lineage (NCBI taxonomy): Eukaryota > Metazoa > Arthropoda > Thecostraca > Balanomorpha > Balanidae > Chirona > Chirona hameri. The sequence continues at coordinate 21,212 of JAXIVJ010012566.1, forward strand.
TTAATTCCCCTTAGTCATTTTTAATAATTTCCCTTGTCTTTTCAGTAACACCTTATTCTTTTAAATATATGAAGTGGTTCTACCCTCACTTTTTAAATATCACAAGGGTCATTTATTTCTTGGAAGTCATAATGAATGTGCAGTGATGGACATTGGACGCCATGTGACCTTCGTTGTCGGAGGAGCGCCCTTAAACACCAATCATCATCAATTTGCATTGTGCACTGTGTGTTGCATTATTGTGCTTGGTTAGTGGTTACTGGTTACTGGTTTGTGTATGCCGTATCCTGCGGCATATGCTACTTAAGATGGTATAACTATACAATACTTATTTTCAGGACTTCACTTTCTCTTGTGAGCAAAACCTTCAATCTTTATAAATTAATAATGTGTTCTATTTAGTATTTACATTAATTGATTTAATTTGAAGCAAATTTGCTGGATATAATGTGTGAAGGTGTGACAAAAAGTGTTTTTTTCTTCTTCTTCAGATTAGGCTGACCGACAAGTGTCCAAAAATGTATGAGCCTGACCGACCGATTACCAAATCGGTCACAACATTTTGTCGGTTACCAACATTTTGGTAACCGATTGACACCACTAGTTAATGTATGACAAACATTTTCCATAGCGGCATAATTTCGACATCATGTCACACAGCACCTCACCACACGGCTTGTTGTAGAAGCTGGCACATATATCAATGATGTCATCGAAGCCGTATGTCATGTTCCAGAGAGCAGCCTCCACGTCCATCTGGCCAAACGGAAACTGCTCTCCGAGCAGAAGCATCGGATCCCGCAACTCCTGGTACTCCCTGCGAACACAATAATAACACATAGGCTCCATTGCGACAGGATGCTACTGCAACAACGTTACATTTGTTTTGGCTTGATCGGACGGCAGGCAGTAATATTGCTACGCCGGGCCGCTGGTACGGCGTCCCTCCGACGATCCTACCCTCACCCCGCGGCCCCGCGTGGGCTCTGACAAACAAGAGGGGGAGTGGTCAACTCCTCTAGTGTGACCCGCGGGGAAAATTAATGGATATATTGACCCAGACGCAACGTCATCAGCCGTCCCGAGAAGAGGAGAGCAGGTGACGGACTAAGGGAGTCGGGCCGAAACGGAGCACGTGCTGCTGTCAATCCTTCAAGATAAATTGTCTGAATTTCGCAGCCCGTGTGATCTCTGGCAAGAAGAAATTCGACCACATCTCCGCCGTCCGTGCCAGCCTTGGCTGGCTCAATCCCTCTACTACGGTCCAACACCACACTCTGAGCATGTTCCACAAAGTCCGGCGTACCGGGGAGCCCGAGTCGCTCACCGCGCAGTTTTGTACCAATGCCGAGCGCGATGACCATAGCCGCAGTATCCGACAGCAGTGCTACCGCACCTTGTGAAATTTTCAAATATATTGGGAAATGAACTTCAATCTTGGGATCTTGGGATTTAGTCTCCAATCTTGGGAAATTATCCAACTTCAACAAAGGCTCTTATTTTTATCTTGCTGACGCCCAAAAAGGTACCTAAGATGTAATTTTGTTATAAAAATGTTAAGTTTTGATTGAATGCGATTATTTGCCATAAAATCTAGAACTTTTTAGCTTAATTCATAAAGTTCTTGATATATAGTTAGGATTCTGCTTATGGTCACAACACTATTAATTGGAGGTCGCCAGGCGAAGATAGCCAGCGACGGCTGGTATAAGGCCGGAACATTTTCGTGGATACTCGTTTAGTTGGTTACCTACTCTTCATCGCCGAGTAGGTGGTGATTAAATTATAGTCTGTGCATCAACTGGGATGGATTATTATGGGATGGCTTCAATCCCGAATGCCAGCGTTAGAGGAAAGCGGGACTGGATTTTGATTTGGGTCCCAAGGTTCTTTTTTCCACCATTTCATACTGATAACCGGATTACTAGTTCAATATTATGTCCAAAATAATTAAAGGGTCACATTGAAAGTAGTCTTCAAATTTGGCTATACTGAATATTATTTAGGCTATACTATTTGAAGCTGAACAAAACTAATATGGCGTTTTTTGGGGCGATAGATGGATATCCGTCGAAAAATTGGCATGTATCTCTTTCCTGTGAGATACAAAATTTCATGACGATTATGACGTCATGCATATGGTAGCTTGGATATGGACATTATTGCACACAATAACGACGGACTGCAGGCATATATACGCAGGCTGCTTGTAATGTAAACAACCGTTGTGAGGACCCGAAATAAGTTTCGTGGAAATTAAACTTCTTCTAAAAGGGGCCCACTAGTCTTGTGGCGAAATTACTTAACGTTGCGAGGTAATTCTTTCACCAGAACCCGTTTTTCTCTATCTGCGATCTGCTCTACAAATCTGCTATCTCAGTTCAAAACCCCATGTTAAAGGTGAACTATTTCCTTTAACCCGCGCCGTGCCGGTGCTTGGCGCCACCTTCGCCGTGCCGGGGGGGGGGGGGGGGGGGGGCGTTTCGACGCCTCCCTCTAACTCGGCTCTTATTATGGGACGTAGATTAAAACCAAAAACACCGTTCGAAAGCTCGTCAAAATGAATTTTGAACCTACGTCAGGATTTGTTTTCTTCTCAAGCCAATATTGAGGTCACCAGAGGTGATCAAGGGTCAGATTTGCAAATTTTAGGACTTCGCTCCCAAAAAATTCCAGGATAGCACAGTAACTATCATAGCTAGGAACAAACAGGAAAACATAATGGAAAGCTCTTGCAAAAATGTAATCGACAAAATTCCTCAGATTTGAGCTCAGGTGAAGTTCAGGCTCCTGAGCTCATCAAATGTCAAAAAAGCTATTGTTTAGCAAAACAGTTTTTACAGATATATGTTTACCTAACAAAGATAGGGAACAGTTTGGACACCATCGTGTTTGTCTTGTCAAAGCGCTTCGTACCATATGCATGGTTACCAGGTTAAGTCAACTTAAAAATTTGACCTCAGGTCAAGGTCAAGTGGTGACCTAATTAGGTCATGCTGCACATTGGGAGACGTGCCTCGACGAGACAAACACATTGGTGCCAGTTTCACTTATCTATCTTGATTTTGTCGAGAGTGATTGGCAAAAAAGTCTTGGTGATCTCGGGTGACCTCATCTGACCCTGTAGTGGTCACCGAAAAAAAATTGCACCTGGAAATTCAAGAATGGCCTATGATAACATGATCTAGAAGGAATTGGGCTGATATAATTCGTATCCTCAGAAAAGGAAGTATTTTATTATTTCCCATTGACTTATAATGGGGAGGTCACGAAATTGACCCGACATTACGTCACCGATATACAAAAATCCAAGATAATCGTATTGTAGGTACTATTGCCTTAGCACAGTGGATGTCTTGTAATAGGAATATGTTACAGTCCACGCCTTTTAAGAAGTTGAACACGTCTCTCCTTTTCTTGTACTCTCCTAACCCTCTGCAGTTAACTGAGCATACTCTCAACTCACCACTAGAAGCTACTGACATGACCGACCGGACTTAGGTTATGCTAAACGTAACAGACATAATGCCAGCGTTATGCCGAGTTCAGTGGGCAGTGTAAGAAGAATAAAACGAATCGCAAATAGACTACGCACTTTTTACCAAGACATACTTCTTTACCTCCTGTACACCTACCCACAATGGTAAATATTACCGCTGTCAACCGCCAACTCGCCTTCACACGCACCAACCATTGCACACAACGACATTTACACACGCACACACACAGCCGACCTATGTCCCGACCGGAAGCAGCCGAGAGGCTGCGCAAAACATGTTTCCACCTGCATGCAACGGAATGCACGACCAGACCACCTACAACTTTGCGTGCGTAACTCGACAGCCACCGACAAACTAACAAATAAATAAACAAACATGCATTCATACGATCGGCACAGAGCACAAACACACGAGACACACCAACACAGAGCAAAAGAGGGGCATCCTGGAAGACAAACGTTTAACAGAAAACTAGCATGTAACAGAAAACCTGAGGGCAGGCGAAAAACGGTCGACAGTTCACAACAACGTTGCAACATATAAATGCTGTTACTGAGACAAGCAGTTTTAGTCTAATTCAAACATAAAAGGCTATTAACTGGAAGTAGTGTTACTTATCTAAGTCAAGGGTTTAAGGCAAAACATTGTTCAAGTAGGCAAACAGAGGTACTACAAACCAAACGTCGCGTCCTCCTTACGGCAACTTCTCGCCGGCGATCAGCTTGTCCTCACCGGTCAGTGATAGCTCTGTACATGCATTCACTTGTCAGTGATAGCTCTGTACATGTCCTCACCCATGTCAGTGATAGCTCTGTACATGTCCTCACCAGTCAGTGATAGCTCTGTACATGTCCTCACCTGCCGGTGATAGCTCTGTACATGTCCTCACCAGTCAGTGATAGCTCTTGACATGTATTCACACAAGTCAGTGATGGCTCTGTACATGTCCCCACTTGTCAGTGATAGCTCTGTACATGTCCTCACTAGTCAGTGATAGCTATGTACATGTCCTCACTAGTCAGTGATAGCTCTGTACATGTATTCACCCATGTCAGTGATGGCTCTGTACATGTCCTCACTTGTCAGTGATAGCTCTGTATATGACCTTACCCATGTCAGTGATGGCTCTGTACATGTCCTCACTTGTCAGTGATAGCTCTGTACATGTCCTCACTTGTCAGTGATAACTCTGTACATGTCCTCACTTGTCAGTGATGGCTCTGAACATGTATTCACTTGTCAGTGATAACTCTGTACATGTCCTCACACATGTCAGTGATGGCTCTGTACATGTCTTCACTTGTCAGTGATAGCTCTGTACATGTCCTCACTAGTCAGTGATAGCTATGTACATGTCTTCACTAGTCAGTGATGGCTCTGTACATGTCCCCACTTGTCAGTGATAGCTCTGTACATGTCCTCACTAGTCAGTGATAGCTATGTACATGTCCTCACTAGTCAGTGATGGCTCTGTACATGTCTTCACTTGTCAGTGATAGCTCTGTACGTGTTCTCACTTGTCAGTGATAGCTCTGTACACGTCCTCACCCATGTCGATGATGGCTCTGTACATGTCCTCACTAGTCAGTGATAGCTCTGTACATGTCCTCACCCATGTCGATGATGGGTCTGCACATGTCCTCACCAGTCAGTGATAGCTCTGTACATGTACTCACTTGTCAGTGATGGCTCTGTACATGTCCATTAGAGTGATGGCTCTGTACAGGCATTAGAAATGACCTCGCACAGATACAATGGAACGTTGAGTTGGCAGGTTTAGATGCATGTGAGGCCTGGAATGTTTTCAAAGCTAGATTAAGCCAAATTCAGAATCGGCATATACCCCTCAGGCACAAACGTAACAGAACCAAGGGCAAACCAGTTTGGCTTACCCCAGCAGTAAGGAGTGCTATACAAGCTAAAAGCAGTGCATTTTGCATTTTGAAGGGATCTTCACTAGATATAAATCAGAAGGCCTACCAGAATGCAAGAAATTCAGTTAAGAAAAAGGTCAGAGCAGCTAAAAGGGCAAAGGAACTTGATTTAGCTAGACATTGTAATGCAGATAGTAAGAAGTTCTTCAGTTTTATAAGTTCAGTACAGTTTCTAAAAATATAGGTCCATTTAAGGTAGATGATGTGTTAGTTAGCAAGGACAGTGCAATGGTTGAAGTGCTTAATGATCAGTTTCAATCTGTCTTTACTATCGAGGACCAGAGTAGTATTGCAGCACTTCAGCCTGAGCCAGACACAGAGGAGACTATAGGAGAGCTAGGTGGCATAAGTAGTGAACTTGTTCTAGAATATCTAAAGAAAGTAAGGCCTAACAAGGCAGAAGGACCTGATGAAATCCATGCTAGACTTTTAAGAGAATCTGAAAGGGAGTTGTCGGTTCCATTAGCCATAATATTTTCTAAATCACTCGCAGATAGTAAAATTCCACTTGATTGGAAAAGAGCAAATGTTGTTCCTATTCATAAAAAGGGAGATAGAAGTAAAGATGAAAACTATAGACCGGTTAGTCTGACCTCATTAGTCTGCAAGGTGCTTGAATCAATCATCAAAGATAAGATTGTTGAATTCTTGGAGCAACATGAACTCATCAAGGATACACAGCATGGCTTTAGGAAGGGCCGTTCTTGTTTAACTAATCTTCTGGAGTTTTTGGATGTTGCAACAGATAGCTTTGATCAGGGTAAACAGCTAGATGTAGCTTTTCTTGATTTCAGTAAAGCATTTGACAAAGTCCCCCATACAAGACTGGGGTTACAACTTAAAATTCATGGGATCAGGGGCAATATTCTGGATTGGATAGAAACGTGGCTTTCAGGACGCCAGCAAAGGGTTATTTTGAATGGGCGCCAATCACAATGGAGGAGGTTCTCAGTGGGATTCCACAGGGCTCAGTCCTGGGCCCATTGCTTTTTATAATATTTGTGAATGCAATTGAGAACAGTATAGACAGCAAAGTCTTGAAATTTGCAGACGATCTAAAAGTTGTCTGGATTATTAGAGGAAAACATGATCAGGATGTTTTTCAATCAGATCTGGACAAGCTAATTGAGTGGTCTGAAGCATGGCAGATGAAATTCAATTTGAGTAAATGTAAGATTATGCACGCTGGACGTGTTAGCAGTAAACATAGGTATGAAATGGGTGGGCAGAACATGGAGCAGATTGAAAAGGAAAGAGATTTAGGTGTCGTGGTAAACAATAGACTATCAGCGTCAGACCAGGTTGTAGAAGCTAGGAAAAAGGCACTTAGAATGCTAGGGGCCATTAACAGAAATGTTTCCTACAAGAGTGAAAAGGTAATAACAAAACTGTATTGTGCATACGTTAGACCACATTTGGAGTATTGTGTACAAGCCTGGTCTCCAACATATGAGAAAGATTGCTGGTTGTTAGAAAGAGTTAAAAAAAGGGCAACAAAAATGGTTAATTGTCTTGGTAGTTTACCTTATAAAGATAGATTAAAGAAATTGGGTATGTTTTCACTTAGATATAGAAGGCTAAGAGGAGATATAATTGAAGTCTACAAATTTGTAAATGGTCAGCATTCTGGATATTTAAAGGGAATGTTTGAGTTCAATAGGGAAAATCGAGGTAGAGGTCATCAGCATAAACTCATTATGAAACAAAGTAGGACTAGGCTACGACAGTCATTTTTCAGTAGAAGGGTTGTAGGACATTGGAATATGCTACCAGGGGATGTCGCTGATGCAGTGACACTTGCTTCCTTCACAATTAGATTAGATAAATACTTTACAGAGAAGGGATTAGTTCATAAATGCTCATGGGATTAGCCTTCTTTTATGCAGGTAGAGTAAGGTGATTTGAAGGGGCGAACTGGTGGTGGTGGTGGGGGGGGGGGGGGGGGGGGGTGCAACCTCGGATGGACCCAAGAGGCTCTTTGTTGCACTTTTATTTTATGTCTTTATGTCTTTATGTCCTCACCCATGCCAGTGATAGCTCTGTACATGTCCTCACCTGCCGGTGATAGCTCTGTACACTTCAGGTTTAAAGATGTTCGTCTGTGATCTGCAGAATGTGACGGCGAACGTCTGCGGGGCCGACTCATCCACCTCAAACGACCGAACCACATCGTCTCTGATAAACTTTGTCAAACTGATGCTGCTCTGTGGAAGAACGGCAGATGTACTTTGTTACAAGCTGATGCTGCTCTGTAGAAGAACGGCAGATGTACTTTGTTACAAGCTGATGCTGCTCTGTAGAAGAACGGCAGATGTACTTTGTTACACTGATGCTGCCCTGTACGGCAGATCACGCAGAGGCGGAACTTTTTGTTTTTCGTTGGGGTTGTAATTGAGTAGGTGACCGGGGGGGGGGGGGGGGGGGGGGTAGAAACAAAATATATGCTACAAAATATATAGCATTTAATCAAGAGCCTAATGAATCTTTTAAAAAAACTGGAAAGCATCATGTTGGGTCAAATTAGGCAATGACCTATTTTGCCGCCGCATCGCTAACAGAGTCATACTCCACTGACAGGCCAAGTCAAAAGGATAAAGGACATGAAACACAACACATATAGCACAGCATAAAGTCGTCCTAAAATACACACCAATAACATTGAGTCGCGTTTGAAAACTTTTTTCTCATAAGGTCAGAGGTTTCTGAACGATCTAGGCCAAGTTCGGGGCGCTTATTTCATAAATGTCATCTGTTTTTCCAGATTGGCTCCAATTTTTTTCTTCTCGCTCTTCCAAAAACACAATTTTCGTATTGTACTATTTTTAATTATTTTTTATTAGTAGTTCTATAGGGGTTATAATCATAAAATTTGCAGGACAGGTGGATGGTATAATCATCTTTATGGTGGCAAAGTTTTGTGACCCTAGACCAATATCTACCTGGGTGGGCAGAACATGGAGCAGATTGAAGAGGAAAGAGACCTACAGAGGCGTCGGGCGGCGGCCGCGGCCGCGGCCGCCTGTTTTCGGCGCGCCGATTTGGGTTTCGATTTGTTTATTTGCTTTCATCGCCAACAGAGTCATACTCCACTGGCAGGAAAAAGATTAAAGACATGACACACAACACATATAGCACAGCCTAAAGTCGTCCTAAAAGTAGAAGATGAATGACATCATGAACGAAGTGATGATGACTATACGGTTAAAACGTACCTGATCACGAGACCTCTAAAAACGCCAAAAATTGTCATCAAAGATGTCTTCGTTCAAATGGCTGGCCAAGACAACATTTATGGCTTTAGGGATCCTGCAGAACATCTTTGTTTCGATAGTTCTGACGGCGAACAGGGTGGCGA
>JAXIVJ010012567.1:0-39954 GCA_036785665.1 Chirona hameri
TGCCTATTTCTTTTGTATTGCTGATGTCATTAACATAGAGAATACATAAAAGAGGACCTAAAATTGAACCCTGTGGGACGCCAATTTTCATCAATTGTTTCTTAGATGCAACCTCATTTGCCATTTTATGCCTCTTATTAATATATGACTATCGTGTTGTAGAAACTCCTCGTATGACAATGCGGTGTATTTTTTTTCAAGAGAATTGCTAAGCAAACTGTATCCAAAGCTTTCTGTAAATCAAGGTGGAGCATGTTATTTCGTTATTTGTAGATGTTTTGCAAACTTCATCGTACATTTGAACAATCGGCATGTACGTACTGTGTTTTTTCCTGAATCCGAATTGAAGATGATTAAGGATAATATTTGCATTAACCCGCGCCTCGCTGGAGGTGGCAGAATCTGCCCCCCCCCCCCCCCCTCCCGGTTTTTCTTAATAACTTGAAAACAATGATAGATGTCGACGTCAATCCTTGAGTACCTTATGCTGCATCAATTATACGTCTTATCACAACATTTCAATGAAAATGGTGGATTACTTTGGGAGATAATGACGTTTTAATCACGTCATGTCATGTAATTTTTGGTGGACAAACAATACATGCTTGAAAATTTATAGAAATTCGAGTTTTGACGAAAATTGCAAGTCAAAAGTTGAAAAAGGAAATTTAAAAATATTAAAGATGATTATCTCGGATTTTCGAAATTTTGTGTTTTTCACTCCAAAAAAATGGGAAAAAATACACTGGTTTTTCGTTGTCGAAATCTTATTTGTCGTTGTTTTACAACATACAACACACTGTACTGTTTCAATGATGTGGGCCCCCCTTGGCTACGAGGGCCCCTCTGATCCCATTTGCCCCCCCCCCCCCTGGGCGAAATTCTCCCTACGCCCCTGGTATCATGCACTACCTATTTAACAGCTAATTACTATGCTGTTGCTAAATACCGTTACGAATCATCTAGCAGGGTGTTACTAGTTTGATACTAGTATGCTACCAAGGCCTGTTCGACCATATGGCCCTTTATAACGCGGTGACTAGCATCGTGCTATAGGCAGTATTCCCGTACTACCTATTTAACAGTCAATGACTATGCCGTTGCTACATACTGTTGCGAATCGTATATCAGGGTGTTACTAGTTCGGTACTAGTGTGATACCAAAAGCCTTTTCGACCATGTTTCCGGTGCTATGTCGCTTTACCATGCCCACCATCCACACAAGCAGGGGATAGGAGTAAAGTTCCGCCCGGGCGGAATCTCGCGAGCAGACAGCGACAGACACGATATACAATATATTGAACAGACACAATATATTGAATGACAGCTCTTTGCTCAAGACACAACCGTACTAGCGCTGATCTCAACGTATTGGGGGCGCCTTATCAGCAAGACGCCCCCAATACGTTCTTAACACGTGCCCTGGAGGGGGGGGGGGGCGAAATCCGCCCACCCTCCGGTTTTTCAAAGATAGCGCAAAAACGGTGCCGCGCAGCGCCACCGTTTTTTGTACACCTGTTCAGAAATAAGCTTCCCACATTCTGTAAATTTCTTGGCCTCGGGTCATCTCAGGTCAGGTCACCAGATCAGGTCACGTGATGACCTCAACTCTAAAACGTTTGCAGTAGTGCCACAGCCACAGTTTTACGCCGATCAGTTTCAATCTTGCAGGACTTCATAAGGTCATAGATACCAACAATTTGTTTATCTCTTATTTCTAATATCGGTGACCTAAGGTCAGGTCATTTTCGTGACCGACAACACTGTTTTGTCAATAACTATCGACATAATTAATTTAGAGAAAAGAAAATGGTACCAATGTGTTTGTCTTGTCGAGAAACGTCTTCCAATATGCAATATGACCAACTTGGGTCACCACTTGACCTTGACATGAGGTCAAATTTTTCAGTTAACTTAACCCGGTCACCATTAATAAGATTCAAAGCACCATGACGAGACAAACGCAATGGCGTAATCACTATTGCTTTATCGTTATTAGGTAAAAAGTGATTTGCGAAAAACTGTTTTGTAAAAAAATCACCTTTTTGACATTTGATGACCTCTGGAGCCTAAACTATTGACCTGAGCTCAAATCTGATAACACCTAAGTCGATTGCATTTTTCAAGGGCTTTCGATTGATTTTTCCGTTTGCTACTAACTATCATAGTTCCCGAGATATTTGGGGGTGTTCGAAGCGAAGTCTTGAAAACTTGGAAATCTGACCCTTGATGACCTCTGGTCACCTCAATATTGACATGAGAACAAAAATGAACGAAGTACTTTCGAAAGAGCTTGTCTCGAGCTATCTAACTTCGTTTTCCGCTTGTCGCTACGTTGCGTGGTTTTCGAGATCATTTGGGGGTGGGGGCAAATTCCGACCCCCCCCCCCCCCCCCCCCCTCCAGGGCGTGTAATTATCAGAGGCCCTCCAGGGCGCGTGTTAAAGGCGCTAATGGGTATACCCATCGGGACAATTGTTTGTTCTACAATGAAGTTGTAGCTCTCCTCAGCTAGTCTCAGGAAAGAGTGGCGTCATGCACCGCGGACTTCATCTTCCCCTTCCCCCAAGATCCTCAGAGGACTCATCAGCGTGGCTTCTGCAGGCACAAACAAATCGTTCTAGGTAAGCAGCCAGAAAGGTTATTGATTAAACACTGATTGAATCGATTGGAATCGTTCAATCAAAATTCCTTAAATCAAACAATAATTGATTCACAACCAGATCTTTTGATTCATGAATCGTGATTGAGTCAAAAACCGCATCAAATCAAGGCTGATTGAATCAAAAGATTTAACGATTCTTAACGATTGAAGTACACTGGTAAATTGTGCAAATACATACAGTCCCGGTAGCTACATTCATTTATACTGAAATGATATTGCTCTAACAATGTTGTAATTATCATGTATATGTATGTTTCCATTTGTATTGATTTGACATAAATTCACCACATATATTTAAATCTTGAATCAAACATGAATCGATTAAAATATTTGTTTTGATTCTTTGAATTGGAAAGAATCAATTCTCAAAATTGTATCTGTGAATCGAACGGTGATTGAATTATTCAGATTCCAAAATGAATAATGATTGAATCGTTCCAGAAAAAGTTGAATCAATAACCAGTCTGTAAGCAGCACAGCTGAAAGTTTTTTTACACGGTTCCTTGTACCTTATGATGCTTTAAATTATGCTTCGAATTTATATGTATAACTAATTTATCAATTCAAATTTGTATTGATAATTTCCCATTTTGGTACATAAATTTAAATTATATTAAAGGGATATTGCCACCTCCGGAGGATTTCTAAAAAGCAACTTAAATGAATGGTGGTGATCAACAATCATGTATGCTTAAGCTCAAACTTGCTCCTGCAGCACCTAAAGCAGTGTATTGGCAAAGCATTTTGTATTTATTCCTGACTCCAAAACAAAACGCTGTGCTCAGTACTAGATTAACATGGCGCGCACCTAAGCAACATGTCCGTCGAGGCTCTGTTCGGCAGCTGCTATCAGCGCTCACGAGCTGTTTTGTCCAAATGCTATTGGCCGGCGCTAACGATATGCTAGCAAATTTGTATCGATATTTCGATATTAGCAATGCTTCTAGTGGCCCTCTGGGGTCTACCCGATAACTTGTTGCTACCATCCAGGTCTTTGGAATATCTCAGCGACTGGTGTGAATCTGGAAAAATGAAAGGTATGGTTCAATTCAGACAATTATGCTCTATAAACCAGTGTCAATAACCCCAAATAAGCGATGTGCGTAGACACACTCCCTTTAATCAAAATGTCTTTAAAATAGCTTTACAAAATGAAAGAATAGTTCATACGCTCCGTTGTCTATCGTACATTTCCGTTATTGGTAGCGGAAATTTACCATAAGCCAGATCGTCAGTTTCGTCCCGCCAGGACCCGTTCATTTTTAAATGAGAAAAATATATATATTTTTTTTGCTTATCGTCAGTTTCGCTGACTCATGTAAACGGGGTCATTGTTTAAAAACTTCATAGGTGCGACAACCTTGGAAAACTTCATATAACTCGACCTGGAAGTTAACCGTGAAACTTGAACTTAACTTGAAAGAAAATAATTCGATTTCGATTTCGACATACTTGTGTCGGACGTTTTCTACTTTATTGCCTTATATCACCAGCATAACTCCAGTCCCTTCACCTCCCTCCGACCCATTGCCGACATGACATGACCGCTCCTCGCCCTGCCCGCCCCGCGGCGCTGACCTCCACAGCTGTTTACGGGGCTGGCGAGCGTGACGTCACGACCGCTGATTGGCCGCCGGTCCCGTGCTGCGACTCTGCGCGGCGCGGCGCAGCGCGGTGCGGGCGGTCAGAAGCCCGTCGCCGCGCGCGTGGAGGGCCACGTCGCTCTGCTGCTCCGTCCCCGTACCACGCGGCCATGGAGGACGCTGCGCTGTCTACGAAGATCGTCTGTCTGGTTCTGTTTGGAGTGATCTCGCTGACATGCGGCCTGCTGCCGCTGCTGGCCTCCTGTGCGGCGCGCCGCTGGCGTCGCCGCCGATCGAACAAAACGGAGGTGCGTGTGTCAGGCCAGATTCGGGTGATGCTCTCGTGTGTGCTGTGCCTCGGCGGCGGGGTGCTCCTCGGGACGGTCTTCACACACATGCTGCCGGAGATCCGCGACATCTTCCTGAAGATCGAGGGCGCTAACCTGCTCCCCGGCATGCAGCCTCCCGCCGGAGAGATCTTCGTTTGCGCCGGCTTCTTCCTAGTCTACCTCGTGGAGGAGTTGGTTCACGCCTTCCTCGCCGGCCGCGCCTCCGCCAAGAAGCGACGCGACGTGGCGCCGGCGCCGGTGGTGACCTCCCCCTCCGCCGTGGTGGTTGAAGTGCACGGTGACCGCGACGCCATGTCCTGGCACGAGAATTATGCCGAGCCGCCGCCGGTGACGGCGGCAGTGACTACGGCCACGGCCGAACTGGCGGAGCACGGCCACGGTGCCGGCGGGCACGACCATGGCTCTGTGGTCGCCTCGCTGCACGCGCTGCGCGCGTACGTAGTGATCGTCGCCCTGTCGGTGCACTCTGTGTTCGAGGGCTTCGCCGTGGCGTTCGAGACCACCAGCCGCGACGTGTGGGTGCTCTTCGCCGCCATAGCCACGCACAAGGCGATCGTCGCCTTTTGCCTCGGCGAGCAGCTGCTGGCCACCAAACGCTCCGTCGGCTTTGTGGTGACGAACCTACTGATCCTGTCTGCGGCGTCGCCGCTCGGCGTGACCATCGGCCTGGCCGTGGAGCAGTTGGATCAGGACGAGAATTCGCGTCTGCTCTGCACCGGCCTGCTGCAGGCCCTCGCCGCCGGCACCATCCTCTACGTCGTATTCTTCGAGATCCTGGCGCCCGAGCGGCAGAAGCATGGTGCAGGTTTGCTGAAGTTCTTGGCCGTCGTCGCCGGTTTCGCGCTCATCGTGCTGATGCACAGCTCCGGTGGTCACTCGCACGGCGGACCCAAACACGGTCTGCCGGCGGGCGTGCACGGTCACGGTGAGACCCACGAGCATGCCCATGACCGCAGCCACGGCGCGAGCAAGACCGTCAACTCGGACTATCTGGCGCGGGTTCCGAACGAATCCGGCCACGTCTACAACACGTTGCGCTACATCAAGTCCTTCAGACAGCAGGAGACACCGACGATCCACCCCGGGACATCGTGGCCGGGATGAGGAGCATCGTGGAGGACCTCGGCAGCGGTCACAGTCACGGGGAGCATGGTGATGAGGGTCATGGTGAGGAAGACGGTCACAGTCATGACGCCGGGACGATAGCGGCGGGGGCGTCGGGTGCGGCAAGTGCGCGCGAGGACTCGGGACGGGACACCGAGGAAGCCAGCGGAAAGCAGCCCCGTGCACAACGCCATAAGGAACACCACCCAGACGACCACGACGAACACGACGGCCATCATGAGGGTCACGCAGAGTCCAGCAGCAGTGGAAATGGCGAACCCCGTGCACATGCAGAAGAGGATGTGGTAGAGGAAGACGCTCACCATCACCACGACCATGACCAGTTCATGCAGACGGTGGCGGACCTGGCAGGCCGACTGGGCGGGCTGGATCGCCAGGCCGTGGATCGCACGGTTACTCTGATAGACACGCTGGATCTGATATCCATGCAGAAGACTAACACTGTACACAGAGCAGGCCACGGCCTCGGGAAGGACGCTGGTGGTCACTCGTCGCACGGTGACCAGTCTGCGTCTGATCACGATCACGATCACGACCTCGATCACGATCACGGTCAGGCTCGCGAGAAACAGTCGTCGCGCAGTGCCGTGCCGGCTGGGCGGTCGGGGCCAGTCGGGGCCGGACCGAGCAGTGGCGGAGAGCGCCGCTGGCTGCACGCTGCGCACTTCGGCGAGCCGATCGACGACCACGTACAGTTTGTGCTGCAGGACCCCGGCACGGAACGGGCTCCGGTGCGTGACTCAAGGCCAGTGCCGGTCGCCAGTCCTAGTCCGAGCACCAGCGCCAGCACTAGCATTCCAAGCACCACTCAGTCAGCCGGACCCGAGCCAGCACTTGATGGAAGCGGAAAGGGAGCTGCAGGACATGGTGGAGGTGAGGTTCCACGAGCGTGAGCGCCACGTGGATGGGGAGTACACCCACGCGCCTGTGTTATGGTCACCGACCTCCGCGCAGCTGGTTACTGTTACCTCAACGCTGCACAAGTGCTAAGCCGGTTATGCAAGGCTTTGCAGAGTGACAATTGTCAATGTCGGCACGTGGCGAGTGACTTAACAGTGAGTACGCTCTCGGAGAGTGGATAAAACTGTGCGCGTGTGCGACGAAGCGAATGCGCCTCTGGTGATACTGGAGCGCTGTCTCTGTGAACAGTGCCAGGTTCAGTGATTATCGGGTCGGACGCCGTGACTGACGTCACATTTTGTGCTGGTTTGTGCCTTCAGTGAGAGACGTGCGGCCCTGATGGCGCACACACAGGCGATAATGACGGACAACAGAGCTACAGAGCTACTAGAACTAAAGTGAAGTTAAAGCTGCGAAAT
Source organism: Chirona hameri (assembly GCA_036785665.1). Lineage (NCBI taxonomy): Eukaryota > Metazoa > Arthropoda > Thecostraca > Balanomorpha > Balanidae > Chirona > Chirona hameri. Next base: position 7,042 of record JAXIVJ010012567.1, read on the forward strand.
TTGCAATTGTTTTGATTCATGCCGTGAAAACTAACGACCAAATTTGGAAACGTATCGAAAGTCATTTTGAAGCGGCCCTCAAAAGTTTTTTCTGTAACATGCTTTTCAGTATTGTTGGTAGCATGAGTTAAATGATTCGCGATATTTATTGTACAGCAAATTTGCGTTATACGCTTAACCACTGCCAGTGCCGGTACCGGCCAACAGCTGATCGTTGAGCTGATCCTCTCTAGGCTGGTTCCGATCGGACGAAACTGCGCCGACTGCGGCCCACGACCGGATGTAGCCACTCTACCGGGCCGGATATTCCGCCCCTCCCCTCCCCCGCTGCCAATCAGAGCGTGCCTTCCGTGTAGTGACGCTGTGCGGTACGGTACGGTGCGGCGCGGCGCGGCGCGGTACGGTACGGTACGGCGCGGCGCGGCGCGGCGCGGCGCGGCGCGGTGCGGTGCGGTGCGGTACGGTGCGGTGCGGTGCGGTGCGGTGCGGTGCGGTGCGGTGCGGTGCGGTGCGGTGCGGTGCGGTACGGTACGGTACGGTACGGTACGGTACGGTACGGGGTACGGTGCGGCTGGTAGTGTCTGAACGCTGCACATATTCTGGTCTGTGATATTGAAGTGCGTTTTCGAGTGGTGTCCGTCGATAACCGATCCGAAGTGTGAAGTTCCTCGTGAAGCGTGGTGTCTCGTCATTGAGTGGGTGTTTAAACGTATTTTTATAAATATCTGCAGGCATATTGTGTTGCGGCGGTACGTGGTAGGATGCCATACGATGTAGATATGTAGTTTCGCTACTCATTGACTGTCACTGTGTAGGTATTAGCTTATATATAAGTTGTTGGTTTTATATACGCGTTGATGTTGAATACATAGAGCTCACATACGCTCACGACCTATTTCAGCTACCAGTAACGGCTCCAGATGTTTAGTACCCTGGCTACAGTAAGCATTTCCTCGTCTAACGCATGGCGACACCCACCACGGACAGCTGTTGCCTGTTCCGTTCCACACCTGTCTCGGGCGTCCCTGAGAACGCGTACTTCCCTGAGAACCTTGCGCCGTCTCTGAGAACACGGCGACGTCTCTGAGAAGAGTGAGAACCGCCCTCGGCGGCAGCCGTCTGGCAGAACAGCCGGTGCGCCATGGTTTCTCCAAATCCCCCGGTACACACCCTCGGAACCAGTTTGTGCCCACCGGCCTCTGCTAGAGAGGAGGCCCGGCTCACCCGTGACCTGTTGAGCCTACGATGCTGATGGCGTCATCAGGCGTCTGTGACGTCATTCCCGGCCTGTCTGGCTGTGCGGGTCGCACACTGCACCATTTGGTGCGCGATATAAAATACAAACTGCGAAATTCCGCGGTTCCGCGGTGTTCAGCACGGAGAAAGCTCGTCCGGACCAGCTTTTGTCCGCCATTCCGCGGAGTAGACACGCGCCTGCGGCCGCCTTTGATCCCAGGCGAACGACCTATGCGTGGTCGTTTCGGAAAGTACGCACGGTTTTTGCAAGTTTGCGTCTTTTGCGTACCGTTTTTTGACACCGTCCTGGATTTGCGTAGTATAGTGTTGAAATGATAATGAAACTGATCCTTTTGATCAATGCGCATCAGTGCTTGAGTACTCCGGTTTAAAAGTAGTCTGGGATTTCACGTGGGTAAATACTCAACAGTTTAGGCTCCAGAGATTACGATGGCATTTTCTTTAACAAAAAATCGTGAATAACTTTTTATCGGTTGAACATAGAACAATAATTTTGACCCCATCGTGTTTGTCTCGTCAATGCACTTCGACAAATATTAATGGTGTCCTGGTTAGGTCAACTTCAAAATTTGACGTCAGGTCAATGTCATTTGGTGACCCATGTATGTCATGTTACATTTGGGGAGATGCATCTGGACGAGACAAACACATTGGTGCCATTCGCACGTCTCTATCTATATTATATCAAGAGTTATTGACGATACAGATTGCCGGCGATGCGCCACCAACTGTCTCAGACTACGCAATCTTGCGAAAACCGGAACAAAGTTCAAAACTCTGAACTTTTTTTGCGTACTTGCGTTATTGCGTCTTTTCCAGAATTGCGTACTTCCGTGTTGCGTCTTTTGCAAGTTTGCGTGATATTTCATGCGGACTTTGCGTACTGTTCCAGTGTAGCTCAGTCAATGCATTTTCTATCAGCTGAACATTTTTAGACTACGAAAAAGACGCGAACTTGCAAAAACCGTGCGTACTTTGCGTTCTATCACGCATAGTGTGTAGCCTGTGCTTTACTGTCCGGAGGCCGCTCTGCGCGCGGGTCGCTGGCCGGTGCTGTAGTTAGTCGGGTCGGACAGTGACGGCATTGGGCGAGGCCAGCACCGGCACCGGATGGGTGGGACTCTGGCTATATAGGAGGTGGGACTCTGGCTATATAGGAGGTGGGACTCTGGCTATATAGGAGGTGGGACTCTGGCTATATAGGAGGTGGGACTCTGGCTATATAGGAGGTGGGACTCTGGCTATATGGAGGTGGGACTCTGGCTATATAGGAGGTGGGACTCTGGCTATATAGGAGGTGGGACCCTGGTGGCCGACGGGACGCGGGGTGCGGCGCCAGCGACAAAAACGCACAAGCGGATGTTATCCTCACTGGCGGAACGGTGCACGGTCACAAAGGGTAATGCAGTGCGTTACGTGGCTCAAACGCGAACACTGCAAGTACAAATTGTCTGAACAAGAATGCAAGTTAAAGCTCAAATGCAATGTTAACGTTGAGAGCGCCAACTTTGCTTAGCTGGATTTTCGAGCACTGAAGTTTACACTACATTGATGATACCTCCACTACCTAATCCTGTTAACATCACTATCAATTACAATCGCACTTAGTCCGTCCGTTTCGCCCGACAGCGAAGTCACTGGCAGATCCAGCCTCCCAATATGGGGGGGGGGGGCTAATTTCACTGGGGGCCTTCCGGGTCCTGAGCCCCAGGGGCCTGCATATGACCTAAAAGTACCCCCATGTTTTCGTTTTGCGGACTTGGGTTCAGGGTTGCTTACATTGTTTTGGTATTCAAATCCACAGACCGCAATAGACCGTTTCAAATACAAAAGTAATGCACATTTATTTTTACTATCGTATGAACACAAAGTGACTTCTGGCCATGCTAACTGCTAAGTAACGTTCACTGCAACACCCTTCCCGCCTTGTGATGCAGAATACGACCGCGCAGCAAAGCTCGACTATTTGTATTATCGTACTATCAAACGTGTTGCTAATTTTTCGCTATGCTATTCTTACGTGTAAGAACGTGTCAATTAAGTGCAAAAGTAAAATTGATGGATATTTGTCTCCAAATATCTCAAATTTTTTCATTTTACATGCTATTTTATATAAAAATAAGTTATTCGCTAATAACTTTTGACTAAATAAAGCTAGAAGGGCACGGTAAACGCCATTTTGTTGTTATCATCAAGAGGCGTCGAAGGCTTTGCAGCATGACCTCTGCAAGGTCAACTTTCCAAATTTTACCTACACGGCGATGTTATATATATTTTAACTTGTTTTGAAGATAGGAATCCAATGATATTAAAATAATTGCGCTATCGTTGATGATTATAAAGAAAACTGAGACATTTTCGGGCTTTCTTTACACCGAGACGGAAGTTATGAAGTTTCTATTCGACATCGAAATTAACTTTCATATTTTATATAACTATTGTGAAGAAAATTGAAAGAGCTCATTTTTAGGGAAACTTCTGCTCGCCAAAGTTGGGGGTGGGCGCCGCCCCCCCCCCCCCCCCCCCCCCCCCCCGGGTCCAGATGTTGGGGGGGCAAGCGCCCCCGCTGTCCCCCCCTGTTCCCGGGGCCCTGTTCAACCCCAAATTGCACATTCTTTACCTTATGATTTTGAAGTGACCAAACATCCACTAAAGTGTAAGCAAATATGTGCCAAAGAATAACTTAAAGGGAATGTTTCACCTTTCTGAAAGTTATAAAATATACGCTGGTTGTAGTAGAAAATATGAAGTAAGTGCTGCTGAAAACGATGGTGATATTTTTCACTCGAAGTCAGTTAACTTTATACAAATTAAGTTTTTAGATTTGGGCGAATGACGTCATTATTGAACTATAGACCGCCGCTGATTGGCTGACAAAGTGGGATTGTCTGAAAAAGTGTCTGTCAGCCAATCAGCGGCTGCACCAGCCTGGAGTCATTTTGAAAATGGTAAATTAAATTGCTTAAAGGGAAATAATGACCTTTTTCCACTAAAATGGAGTTAGCACTTGAAATCGCCAGACGAGATCAAAATATATTGTAAATTCATCACATTTTGCATGAAAACTTTCCTACCGAAAGATATTTCAAGTTAAAGTTGATAAGCGTTCCACACTTTTAACGACCGGTACTTGCACTATTTCTGACCTTTTGTCAAGTACTTTTGGTCCTCATCAAACTGCGGGCTTTTCCCGTATTATTTTTGTACGCAATGGAGTGGAAAATATATTGTGCGTTCTGCTTGTTGTGATTATATGCCCGGCGATCTTCTAAAACTAACAGCGATTGGAAAAAGTGGCAATAAAATCGGAAGCTCATCGATGCACATCAACGCGGCATAGTTAGTGGTTGCGATCCTCAATTTTTGCAATTCGATTCATTTGTTTTCAACATTAGGAGTTGTGTATAGTTTGTCTGTGGCTGTATATAACACTATGCTTTATTTTATCATGAAAAATAATATTTTTTCCCAAAAAAACTAACGAACAATAACACAAAACTGACAATTAAATCAGAAGCTCATCGATACACATCGACGGCGACCTATTGAGCGTCGGCGATTTGTTTACAAAGTCATTGTCATGCTTCTCGGCGCACTTAACCATCTCGGCGCACTTGGCGAGTTGTTCCTGATTAGTATACCCAAGTCCCGTAGCAGGCTTTGTTAATGACGTCATTGGTGCCATTCTTGTGTAGCATTGCAAAATATATCTGATTTCGAGTTGAAAGCTAATTAAAGACTTATTCAAATGATTGTTTTTAAGTTTGAATTTTCTTGTTAATCATTATTAAAGGTATTTTATCACTGTATTTCATAGTAGTTGACACTTCAGAAACTTGTGACGTAATAATATTGTATCCAATATGCATTTCCCTCACCTTTTGCCATTGTGGCGCAGTGCCGAGTGCTTTGCGAATACTAGCTTGCCTGGGGTTCAATTCATTCCGCTCTTATTTTATTCGAGTTGGTATAGTTTGCATGCTGTTGTTATTCATGACTTATACTGATAGTCAGTCATGCATCACGGATGCTTCACGGATTGCTTCACGGTTCATTGCGCTGCTGGAACGCACGCTAGTAGCGCTTTCGTTCTCCATGGCAACCAGGCGTGAGCCAATGAAAAGCCAGAACGTATTCCCTTTCTGGCTTTTGATTGGCTGACGCCTGGTTGCCATGGAGAACGAAAGCGCTACTAGCGGGTGTCCGAGCAGCGCTCAGTTTGATCGGAAATGTCACAGAGGCTCCACAAATGCCGCACTCGATGTTAACAATGGTAGGGAAGGACGAATTTGTCAATGACCTTCATGATGTACACAAGGTACTTGTTTTGTATTTCTTCCAAACTTACAACTTTGAATTTGGGAATAATTTTATTTAATTCTTAAATTTAAATAAAATAATTTTAAAAATATAACGGGAGCCTAAGAAATTGTTGCTAACAAAATCAAAAGGTCATTATTTCCCTTTAACAACGGTTAAGTTTTGGGAAAAATGACCTTAGTAATTTAGACATTTCAATCACGGCCCAAGATAATGGCTATCTCAGTTTAAAACTAATACAAAGGTGAAACATTAGGGATATTAAAGGAATATTGCCACCTCGCAGGCCAATATGGAGTTTTGGGTGTGTATCGGTAGATTAAGCGTGTCCGATTTCTCCTGCAAAATTTGGTTCCTGAAACTCCCCCATTAGATTTTTAAAAAAAATACAGTCGCACCACACATGATTGGCAAATATTCGTAAAATTGGAGTCGCCTCATCACTATTTATAATCACTTTTTTCGGACTATGATTTCCTTTTGAATATTGCAAACTCAACATGACCATTCCGTCAGTGCACTTTAAAATTAAAATGCGTATACAGTTAATTATATTTTCAACAACCATAGCCTCTCTCATAATAAAACTTGAATAAAACAGCAAGAATGGCTATGGCTCGACTTTGTAGGAGATTTGTGACTAATACCTTATAACACAGATAGACTTTTCAAGGTCAAGTCTCGGCGAATTCGGACGCCTCGGCTTTGGGCGGGCGCCAATTTCACAGCCAAACTGGATGAGAGCGGCCAGCATGAGAGCGGCGGCCAGCATGTACGGAGCACAGCTGGGACCAACGTTTTGGAGTCAGACAAAATGTCGATACCCTGCTTTAGGTGCTGCAGGAGCAAGTTTGAGCTTGAGCATACACGATTGTTGATCCCCACCATTCATTTGAGTTGCTTTTTAGAAATCCTCCGGAGGTGGCAATATCTCTTTAAGCAAAGCTATATAAAGAAAGTCTCAAATCCTGCACAATGATCCCTGCCAAATGAGGACCAGACTCCAGGCCAATGGGTCATGACTCGTCGGTCGTCGACCTCGTGTTATTGTCCCTGGCTCCAGCATGTTCGGCGCACTCTAGTTCAAGTACCCCGGAGACCAGTCGATAAGATACAAACGGACGGGTGCCTCGGTAAACTGGAACAAACATGTCTGTCAGAAGGTGGCGAGCGGCCGAGCCATACACCATTCCATCCCAACACGTCACCCTGATCGCATGGCAATGTGTGCTGTGCTCTGTTAAAAGTGCAAGGGACCATTTAGGTCGCACTCGTTTCGTGACAAGGATAAGCGATACGCTCTCTTGCCTTACGAAGAATACAACTCGACACGGGACTGGCCTGGACACAATCAGGCCGTCTAGACCGTCTCTATGCCGTGTTAACCCGCCATTATCTGGGGGGCGTTTAACGCCCCCCCCCCCCTGATGCATTTTCGCAATAGCTGAAAAACTGATAGCGCTATCAACGTTAAACTGCGGGTACCTTCTTATACATCATTTTTACGTTTTGTGTGCAAAAATGAGCTGAAAAAATCGTCTATTTTTTTGTTCTCGAGTTATAGCGAATTGAGTGACGTCACTACATACGAGTTTTACACCAAAATCAGCTAAATTTTGCCAGGCCGTACAAATTCCACATTTGAAGAAAAATGCAATCGAAAAACGCTAAAAGATAGAAAATTGCAACGGCTACAAACTGGCTATCTCGGCTATCCCAAAAAAAACTTTTTTTTTAAATGGGGGGGGGGAAATTATCACAAAATCGACATTTTCAAAAATATTTTAAAAAACTGGAAGATATGTCAGGGAACCATACATAGGCAACTACCATACCAAATTTCAAACTAATATCTCCATTTTTGACTGACTTATGACATCTAAAGTATGGGTAACTCATGAAGTCATATTTTGAAATTACCCTTTTTTTGCTTTTATTGACTAGATACAGACAAATAAATGCCACCAATGTATTTCCGAGACAAAACTGGTCTAGCAACATGCCTTTTTGTTTAGATTTAACCATTCGAAATTGTGACCATCGGTGACCTGAACATGACCTGAACGTGACATTTACGTCACGTACATGAAGTCAGGTGGTAAAATGACTATCACTATCGAATTATACGTGGCAAATAACTCATACAACATGTGTTCCATGACTTTCGTAGATATTTTTAACATAGTGACCTTTTGTGACCTGACCTTGACCTTGGCCTTGACCAACAATCTCACCTTAGCCCATGCGGGATATGTATCATACCTTTAGCAGCACTTTGGGTGAAACTGGTCGTAATCGAAGGCTTTGGATGGAAAGTATGGCCCAAAAACTCAAATACGCCGATTTTGACCTTTGACCTGACCATGACCTGACATTTAACCTCACTTTGACATTTTTTAGCATGCTTTAGATTTATCTCATTGAGAGCTTTCGATCGCCGCCTTGCGCGTCTCGCTGCGACCATTGGTTCGGAAGATAACCAGGGGGCGTTTAACGCCCCCCCCGTCAATGGCGTTCTGCTGAGACCCCAATCAATGCCGGGTTAAAGGACCTTGGAACCTTGGAAATCGTTCACCTTGGAAATTTTTCCCAAACACGATTTGATTATATTTTGTAATACAATTTATTTGGATATTGTAAAGAAAATGGCCTTATATCGCACCGATTTAGGATAAAAGGCCGTAAATTATTATTGTTTATCAAAACTCTTTTTTTATCGAATTTTAAAAAAAATGGTTCAGCCAATCAGATTCGAAAGTAGTCGCGTAAGGATATACTTGCATTAGAGATGTGTCAACCGGCGGTCGCGGTTCGCTTGCTAACACCAGCTGCAAGCTGATTGGCTGATGGTATTGCCTCTGCCCGGGCTAGATCCAGCACCACATTCTTTCGCCAGCACCGCATTCCTTCGCTAAAAAATCAAATATATTCGGCTGGAGAGTTTTTTCAGTCAAGAAAACTTGCAGATATGGGTTTCCCAACACGGGTTACAAAACTGCTATGTCAGTTTAAAACTAATGTTGAAGGTGATTTATTTCCTTTAACGTTTTTCACCTCTAGGTGTACCTGAGGAGAGTAATGCAGAGATAAATATTTTGTTGTTTTTTGTTCTCCTGATACGTGTTTCATCTCTATTCCATGGGCCTAATGTTCGCTGTATCATCCCGATCAGAGAACACGCCGTTTGTACAGTGCCATTACATCACATCAGTGCACAATTCACCACCGTGCACAACAGTCTGCATGGTGCACTCAGTGCATTACTGTAACATTCACAAGTGGTCATTGCGGTCATCTGCAAACCATGGACAGGTTACGAAACCTTTTCTGATGGGAAAAAAGCACTGCACGTGCACACAACACTAAAATGTGTACCTACTCCTGACACAGCCAGTTATTATGTCATGCAGCACCAGCTTAAAGGGATTATACAGGTTTCCGTCCTGAAAGTAAATGCACTCTTTTGCAGTTGTATGAGCTTTAAACACGTTTAAGACATATAACAGGGACCTCAATGCTCATTTAGTCCATTATTTCAGAAATTATCAGCGTCAAAACTTGGGCGTTTTTCGAGACTAGTATCAGATAACGAGTACTTGATCGGCACTACTGTCCACCACTTTTATCTTAAGATCAATTTTAGAGTTTTGAATTATCTGCAAGTCCTACACTGGATCACAAAATTACTATGCAATTCAAAACTGACGGGACTTTGTATTACTACACACTGTTCGTTGAGGTTTTGTGTTTTTGTGTTTTTCTTTTCTCTGGCCTTTAGCGTTGAGAATTTGGTGGTGGCGTATTATTTTTTTTGCCATTAAAATTCATGAAAAATATAGAATTGTATGGGAAAACTAGGTAACTGCTGGTGTGGTTGGAACAAAACAAGTTTATTTTCTTTCAAATATTGCTTATTTTACCGGAAATATGCCATACGTGAGGTGTTTTTATTAGCATAAAAGAGATGACTGGCTCTGCCTCAGCCGGTCCTGCAGAAAATACGCGGTGGCATCACCGCGCACTTTGGAATGTCCTTACGTGCAGAAGAGGTCATTTCCAGAAAAATGTGGCTACCGTGGGACTTCTACCACCTTTATAAGTACGTTTTACTATGTAACTCAATTAATCTGGGAAACCCCGTATAATCCCTTTAATCCCCAAGTCACGATGCGGACAGCAGCTTCTTGTTGGTACAATTATACTAAAGGAAATAATACACCTTTAACATTAGTTTTTTAACTAGGATAGCCATATTGTCGGGAGTACTGAGAAATCTCCAAATCTGAAATACTTCCTTTCAAAACGACCTAGTTGCTGAGTTTCAACGCAGAACCCGTTGGGAAAATTTGGTCATATTTTAAAGGAACAAATCTTGTGACGTTTCGCATGCGTCATTAGCATTCCTACCGCACTTCGTTTTTTCCAGGGTAATAGAACAACGTTTTCGCTATTTGGACCGGCCGCCACCGAAACGCATCATGTGTCAATGAGCTATAAATATTATTGGCCCTAACTTTGTCAATTTTCATTGGATTTCCAATTGAAAATAATACCGACACTCGTCTTGAAAAGGCACACCTTTTGAAGGGTGGCTCGTACCGGGAGCTGTAATATTATCCGCAATAGAAGCACATGCACCTGTAACTGCGATACATTAGGGATACATTCTATCTGTGGTTACAGTTTTAAGTAATTACCTCTGTCAATTGTGAACCGATTTCCAATTGAAAATTGCCAATAGATGCTTAGTGATAAGACGCATTTGTTGATTGGTGGCTGGTCGGTGTTCGTACAATGTATGGATTAAATTTGGACAAGTTTGTTTATTGTTTACGTTGAATTGCCGCTTAGCTCGAAATATTATTGGCTATAACTTTGTCAATTTGCATTGGATTTCCAATTGAAAAAAATGTCCACACTCGTATTGAAAAGGCACACCTTTTGATAAGTGGCTAGTACCGGTAGCTGCAATATTTAATTACATCCACCACACACCGATGAACACACATATAAACACATTTGTGGATAGGTATATCACATTTATTTATGTACATGAACATTATGGGTATGTGTTGACGCCACGCCACTCCAACTCACTCATACAAGGCCATAGTGTAAACATTCACACATTTTCAATCGCGACAAATATACTCGCGAGTCGCGACCCAGCGAATGAGGTTGTTAGTGCTGCTCACATATTCTGATTCAAGGATATACTGTTGCCGGTATGACGTCACAACTCGCTGTGGTGACGCAGATTGTTGTGACGTCATATGTATTAATATCAATATTTTTCCAATTATGACAAATTGGTACTTTTTCGCAAAAACGAATGACGGAACCGTAATCAGGCCACTCTCTTCCATCATTCCACGTACTTTTACCAAAGTGTACTATTCCCTTTAACGTGACAATGGGATTTACAACACTCGCCACGGAACGTGATCGCCTTATCCGTCGCGGTACGTCAAGTCACTTTCAAATCCACGGACCACGGCTACCGGAGCAGATAGGCGGCGGCGGACCAACAGCTGGCTTCGCTCACTGGCGGATCCAGGGGGGGGGGGGGGGGCAGAGGGAACCCCCCATTCCAAGCTCGACAGGGGCAGTAATATAAATTAACCCCTTCAAAATCCGCTGAAACTGGCGAATAAAAATGGGTACTGCCTGCTAAAAACTTCTTGCGATTTTTTTCCCCCCAAAAGGCTCATGAGGGGGACATATATTTTGCCCCTCCCCAAGTCACTTCGGGCCAGGTGCGCCCGAAGGGCCCGCCTGGGCTCCAGGTCAGAATGGGCTCCAGGTCAGAGGAGGCCAACTGGATGCCAGAATGGCCCCTGGAGGCTACAGTGAGTCCTCTCGACGCTAGCGTGGGCCCTCTGTAGGTCGGAGAGGGCCCTTTGGAGGCCAAAGTGGGCCCCTTGTGGACGGAGTGGACCCTCGGGAGGTTAGAGGGGGCCCACTAGTATCCCGATGGCCCTCTGAAGGCCGGAGAGGGCCACCTGAAGGCCAAAGGGGCCCTCTGAAAGCCAGAGTGGGCTCTCTGCAGGTCAGAATGGCCCCTCTGGAGTTCATAGTAGGCCCTCTGGAAGCCAGAGGAGGCCCACTGGAGGCCAGAGTTGGCCCTCTATAGGCAGGAGTGGGTCCTATGAAGGCCAGAGTGGGTCCTCTGAAGGACAGAGTGGACCCTCTGGAAGGCAGGGGCCATCTGGAGGTCAGAGTTATCCCTCTGGAGGCAGGACTGGGCCCTCTGGACGTGGAGGCCACATGGGGCCCTCTGGAGGCCGAGTGGGCCCTCTGGATGCCGGAGAGGGCCCTCTGGAGGCCGTAGAGGGCCCTCTTAAATCCAAAGGAGCCATATGAAGGCCAAGGGGGCCACTCGAGGACAAAGGGGCCCTCCGAAAGCCAGAGTGGATCCTCACAGGTCAGAATTGCCCTCTCTTTGTCAGAGTGGGCTCTCTGGAAGCCATGAGAGGGCCCACTGGAGTTCAGAATTAGCGCTCTGGAGGCAGAAGTGGGCCCTCTTGAAGCTAGAGTGGACCCTTTGGAGGACGGATTGGGCCCTTTGTAAGCCAGGGCCCTCTGGAGGTCAGAATTGGGCCTCTGGAGGCTGAAGTGGGCCCTATGAAGGTGGAGGCAACAGTGGGCCCTCTGAAGGTAGAGGCCGGAAAGTGCCCCCTGGAGGTCAGATTAGGCCCTTTGGATGCCGCATGGGACCCTCTGGAAGCTGGAAAGGCCCTCTGGAGGTCACCGTCAGCATGGACCCTCTGAAAGCGAGAGTGGGCGTCGTGAAGCCAGAGAGGCCCTCTGGAGGTCAGAGTTGGTCTTTTGGAGGCAGGAGTGAACCCTCTGGAGGTGGAAGCAGGAGAGCGCCCTCTGAAGGCCAGAGTGGGCCCTCTGAAGGTCAGAGTGGGCCATCCGAAGGTCAGAGTTGGCCCCCAGGAAGCCAGAGCAGGTCCACTAGTATCCAGAGGGGTCCTCTGGAAGACAGGGGGCCCTCTGGAGCCAGAGTGGGTCCTCCAGAGGTCAGAGTGGGCCCTCTGGAGGTCACAGTGGGCCCTATGGAGGCCAGATGGGCCCTATGGATGTCAGAGTGGGCCCTCTAGAAGCAGGAGTGGGCTTCATTAGGTCAGTGTGGGCCCCCTGGAGCCCACCTGGGGCCCGCTGGAAGCCAGATGTGGAACTGTGAAGGTCAGAGTGGGCGGGAAGTCAGAGTGGCCCTCTGGAGATCAGAGCGGGACCTATGGAGGTCAGATGGGCCCAATGGAGTTCAGAGTGGGCTCTCTGAAGGAAAAAATACCTTCTCAAACCAGCTTAAGTCCCTATTGCCGCTTGACGGCCCTTGCAGGCCGACCGGGGGCCCTTTTAAGCATAGAAAGGGACTCACAGACCGTCATAAGGCTGTTAAACGCCTGCTAAGTGATACCAACCCATCAGGCATAGCAACACCCTCTCTGGCTGGGCAAAGAACCTTTCAGGTCAACCAGCAGTCCTTTTAATGACGCTGAGGGCCCAATCGAAGTCACTTCGGTCATGTTTTGGCTCAGGTCAAAATTAAGGTAATCGGACGTCATCAAAAGTGAAATTTTCCCACTTTAGGACTTGCTCCAGAAACTCCAAATATGTGATGATGGCACTATGATAGCTAGGAAGAAACGAAAACAAATATAATTATACCTCATGTTAACAGTGTAGGCTTCAGAGGTCACCAAATGTCATGCTGGCATTTTCTTCCAAAAAGTTTGCGTGTACAACGTAGGAAGGGACGTAGTAGTAGGAACGTCACGAAAAATGTGTGTGTGTGGGGCGGGGGGGGGGGGGGGGCAGTGAAACTTTGATCTCGTATTGAGAGAAAACAAACCCCCTATGCAATATTTATTTGCAGATTCGGGCTCGTCTTGGCGAAACTTTTGCCATAAAACAAAATCACCGACCAAAATAAAATATTTTAGCAAGAAAAAAATGGCCGAAAGTGCCTCCCTCACCCCCTGTTCCTACTCCTATGTGGGTATAATATGAGGCACTGAATCACATTGTAGCAAGTTTTAGCTCCCTTGATGGAGCAGTTACTGAGTTATGGCCACCGGCATTTCCGTGAGGTCACGATGCAAGGCTTTCTTCTAAGCCAAAACGCGTCACCGATTAACCTTCGCCCTGGTGTGGGTCATGTTGACTCTCCCTGAGGTTTTTCGGGAATAGCGGGAAAACGGCGGCGTACAGTGCCACAAAAATTGGCATGGGTCTTCGGGTATCGATTTTCCACATATTGTGTATTTTTACATCGGGTCATATCAGGTCAGGTCATCAGGTCACGTCGAGTGATCTTACCTCCAAAAAATAGTTGCGGTCGTGCCAAAGTCACGGGGGTTGTTCGAACGATTTGAAACTCACAGATTTTAATCAGAGCATAGGTATCGGCAATTCGTTTAGTTCAGATATTTTTTTCTCTATCGGTGACCAAAGGGCAGGTCAATTTCGTGACCTATCCAATATCCGTAAATGGGAAAATATATAACTGCTTCCTATTCAGAGGACATGAAATACCTAGATCAGGCCAATTCTTGCAGAATCATGTTATTTTAGCTCACTCTTGACCCAGGTGCAATTTTTGCTCGGTGACCTATGCAAGGTCAGCTGAGGACATCTGAGATCACTAGCACTTTTTTGCCAATGACTCTTTATAGAATGAATATAGAGACGTGCAACTCGCATTACTGTGTTTGTCTTGCTGAGCAGCTGCGTCCCCCCATATGCAACATTACCTACTGGTTCACAAATGACCTTGACCTGAGGTAAAATTTTGAACTTGACCCAATCCGGTCATCGTGAATACAGTTCGAAGTGCCTCGACGAGACAAACACGATGGCGTTGACATTATTTCCTTATTTAATACCCACCCATGACAACGGATATTAATCGAAACCAGAAATGCAGTGCGTTTTGGCCCTGCCGATCTGTCTTGGAATACCCAATGTCGGAAAATACCCTCTCAGATCGTCTGAAGGCCGCTTTCAGACTGACATAAGCCATAGAGTTTAAAAGCCTGAGAAGGTTTAAAAACCAAGCCTAAGGTGTACGAATGCCCTTTCAAATCAGCGTAGGGCCCCTCGCACCGACCGAGGGTCATTTCAGACCAACCGAGGGCCCTTGCCAAGTGCCCCCCCCCCCCCCCAGGATAGGGCTGCGACCGATGTGCTGGGCAGCAGGAGACCAAAGGCTGCGATGCTGCGTGTAAAATTATAACTTGCGTTGGTTGTAAATCACTCCAAAATAGCGTCAGACGCGCCACTTTCCCTATCCCTACTGCTACCAAAATGCTACCAAATAGAGGAAACATGAACGAGGCAAAACACAAAATTATTTCTTTCGCAAGAAGTTATATTTTTTCGCAGGCAGTACCCATTTGTCATCGTCAGTTTCAGCGCATTTTGAGGGGGGTAATTTCTATTACTGCCCCTGTCGAGCTTGGAATGGGGGGTTCCCTCTGCCCCCCCCCCCCCCCCTGGATCCGCCAGTGAACGAAGCCAGCTGTTGGTCCGCCGCCGCCTATCTGCTGCGGTAGCCGTGGTCCGTGGATTTGAAAGTGACGTGACGTACCGCGACGGATAAGGCGATCACGTTCCGTGGCGAGTGTTGTAAATCCCATTGTCACGTTAAAGGGAATAGTACACTTTGGGAAAAGTACGTGGAATGATGGAAGAGAGTGTCCTAATTAAGGTTCCGTCATTCGTTTTTGCGAAAAAAGTACCAGTTTGTCATAATTGGAAAACAAAATATTTATATTAATACATAAGACGTCACAATATTCTTGCGTCACCACAACGAGTTGTGACGTCATGCCGGCAAAAGTCTATCCTTGAATCAGAATATGTAAGCAACACTAACAACCTCATTCACTGGATCGCGACTCGCGAGTATATTTGTCGCGATTGAAAATGTGTGAATGTTTACACTATGGCCTTGTATGAGTGAGTTGGAGTGGCGTGGCGTGAACACATACCCATAATGTGCATGCGCATAAATAAATGTGATATACCTACCCACAAATGTGTTTATATGTGTGTTCATCGGTGTGTGGTGGATGTAAATAAATACTGCCGCCTATGGTGGCTAGTACTGCAGGTACTAGCCGCCATAGGCGTAGGAACGTCATAAAAAGTGGGGGCCAGCCACCCAGGGGGCCTCCCTGTTTAAAGGTAGCGGGGGCCTCCCGGCCACCGTCCAAGGACCAAGTGCAAAGATACGTCGGAGGGAGGGGGGGGGGGGGGGGGGGCGAAATCCGCCCACCCCTAAGGTTTTTCGAGGATAGCGTACAAACTGTGGCGAGCAGCGCTGCCTTTTTTGCATACCTGTTTGGAAATCAACTACCCACATTATGTAAAATTCTTGACCTCGGGTCATCTCAGGTCAGGTCCCGAGACCAGGACCAGGTGTTACCCCACCTCCAAAAAGTTTTCGGTCAAGCCAGAGTTTCACACCGATCAGTTTGAAACTTACAGGGTATCATTTGGGCAAAAGTACTTACAATTCATTGATCTCCGAATTTTGATATCGGTGACCTAAGGTCAGGTCAATTTCGTGACCTCCCCCATAATAAGTAAATGGGGAAATATTGAAATGCTTGCTATTTCAAGGATATGCATGATATTAGTCCAATTACTTCTGGATCATGCTAATATGAGATATTCTTGATGATGCAAGTGTATGTTTTGTTCAGTGAGCCCCATGGGGTCATTTGAGGTCATTCGAGTTCACCTTCACTTTTGTGTCAATAACTCGCGACATAGTGAAGATAGAGAGAAGTAAAACCGACGGCAATGTGTTTGTCTCGTCGAGACACGTCTCCCTATATGCAACATGGCCTACTTGGGTCTTGACCTCAGGTCAAGGTCAGGTGACCTGTGGCCAAATTTTAAGTTGACCCAACAAGGTCACCTTGTAATTGATTCGAAGCGCCTTGACGAGACAAATACAATAGCGTAAAGCGTTTTCCGTTATCTTTATTCAATAACAAATTATTCGCGAAAAACTGTTTTGCAAAAAAGCAGCATTTTCCCCCTTTTTTGACCTCTGGAGCCTCAAATATTGACCTGAGATCAATATTGAGGACGCTTTTTTCGTTTGTTTCTAGCTAGCATAGTTTCCGAGATATATGGGAATTTCCTGAAAGAAGTCCTAAAACAGGAGAGAAAAAAATGGACAATTTGACCTTTGATGACCTCTGGTGACCTCAATTTTGACCTGACCTAAAAAAAATACTAAATATTTTCCATAGAACTTGTATCAATCTATCAAACACCGTGTTCTGCTTGTCGCTACGTAGCGTAGTTTTCGAGATCTCACGGGGGCGGAAATCAAGCCACCCTCCCCCTGCAGTTCATGTTCGGCGCAAACCTCCTGCAGTGCGCGGGTTAAAATATGGCCAAATATACCCAATGGTTTTTGCGGTGAAACTCAGCAAATAGGTCGTTTTCAAGGGAAAATTTTCAGATTTGGAGATTTATCAGTACTCCCGACAATCTGGCTATCTAAGTTAAACACTAATGTTAAAGGTGTACCTTACCCTTTACCTTATCCTTACCTTACCCTTTACCCTTTAATATAACTATACCAAAAAGAAGCTGCTGTCCGCATCGTGACTTTAGGATTAACCTGGTGCTGCATGACATAATAACTGGCTGTGTCAGGAGTAGGTACACATTTTAGTGTTGTGTGCACGTGCAGTGCTTTTTTTCCATCAGAAAGGTTTCGTAAGCTGTCCATGGTTTGCAGATGACCGCAATGACCACTTGTGAATGTTACAGTAATGCACTGAGTGCACCATGCAGACTGTATGTATGTATGTATGTATGTATATTCTCAGTGATCCACATGCACATCGTGGTTTTTCATGCACCGCGTCAATATAAAAACACATAGTGAGATGAAGCACATGGCACAGGGTAAAAATGCACTACGAAGCATAAAAACAAGTTTCTAAAAATCGCATACATGCATACATGGCATACGATCGCGGCAGACGTCACTCACAATCGAACATATGCTCCTTCAAGGCGCGTTTAAAACCCGCTCCGCCCTTCTCTCTCACAGCCTCCGGCAGCGCGTTGTAAAGCGACGGGGCTGAGTAGGCAAACATCCGTTTACCCAGTTCGGTTCTCACCGGTACAGGTTTGAATTGGCCCGCTCGTCGCGTGTTGTGGCTGTGACTGCTTGTGCATATGTTTTTTGCTAACGAGAGTGGCTCACCGGATGAGATGACTGAACGAAATGCTGTAATTGTACTATATTGGTAAAGTGAGGTGGAGCGCAGCCAGTTCAATGAACGAATGACGTCACTAACGTGTTCGCGCCTGGAAAGTCCTGTGACAGTTCTAGCCGAAAAGTTAATGATTTTCTGGATGCGGTTACGAGTTTCCGATGAGCTGTTTCCGTACACCGCCAGACAATATCGCAGTCGAGACATGACCAACGAGTTCACCAACATGACCATGACCTCACGGGGCAGCCAATGACGGGCGGCCGTCAGTCCCAGTAGGATTCCCGTGCAACATCCGGTGACTTGGTCCAGATGGGGGCGGAATGACATGTGGCGGTCCATTGTCAGGCCGAGATTACGGACCTTCGAAGTCTCCGTAATTGTTTCGCCATCAAATTTAATTTGGATGGGCGGAACGCCTTTCAAAAGCTGCTGGGTTCCAAACGTTATCAGCTGCGTTTTTGCAGCATTTATCTTAATTTTGCGACTAGAAAACCACTCCTTGACGGTGGCCAAGGTGGCCTCGAGTCGGCTGATCAGCTGTGGCAGCTCCTCCTTCCTGCCAGACACAGCAAGCTGACTATCATCAGCATACTGAACTAGCATGACAGATGGGTCAATGTGCATGTACATGTCATTCGAAAAAATGCTGAAAAGCAATGGCCCCATGGCTGTGCCTTGGTAAATTCCGATAGGATTGCTCGCGAGTTGAGATGTCACAGTTTTGCCTTCACTGTGTATCTGGACGCGTTGAAAATGACCCGAAAGATAATTGCTGAACCATGTTGTGTCCACACCATATAAAGATAGTACCGAAAGAAGCTTCCCGTGGTCTATAGTGTCAAAACACTTACTACAATCAAGCATTGCAATCAGCACTATCTCACGCCGGTTCATTGCGGACAATATGTAATCTGACACGGTAAGCAGCGCCGTTTGTGTCGAGTGATTTCTTCTGTACGCGTGCTGTGTCGGCGAAAATAAATCATGGTCGCTAAAAAAAAAAAAAAATTCGAATCACAATTCACCACCTGTTGTGCACGGTGGTGAATTGTGCACTGATGTGTATGTAATGGCACTGTACAAACGGCGTGTTCTCTGATCGGGATGATACTAGCCCGGGCAGAGGCTATACCATCAGCCAATCAGCTAAAGCTGATGCAGCTGGTGCTCGCAAGCGAACCGCCAGCCGCCGGTTGACACATCTCTAATGCGAGTATATCCTTACGCGACTACTTTCGAATCTGATTGGCTGAACCATTTTTTATTTATTTGCGTGACGTCAGGACTCTGACTCAGAGTATGAATATAGTTTTGATAAACAATAATATTTTACGACCTTCTGTCCTGAATCGGCGCGATATAAGGCCATTTTTGACAATATAAAACGAATTTGTATTAAAAAATATAATAAAATCGTGTTTAGGAGATACAAAATTCCCAATGTGAACTATTTCCTTTAACACGGCATAGAGACGGTCTAGACGGCCTGATTGTATCCATGCCAGTCCCGTGTCGAGTTGTATTCTTCGTAAGGCAAGAGAGCGTATCGCTTATCCTTGTCACGAAACGAGCGCGACCTAAATGGTCCCTTGCACTTTTAACAGAGCACGGTACACATTGCCATGCGATCAGGGTGACGTGTTGGGATGGAATGGTGTATGGCTCGGCCGCTCGCCACCTTCTGCATGTTTGTTCCATGACATGTTTGTTCCAGTTTACCGACGAACCCGTCCGTTTGTATCTTATCGACTGGTCTCCGCGGTACTTGAACTAGAGTGCGCCGAACATGCTGGAGCCAGGGACAATAACACGAGGTCGACGACCGACGAGTCATGACCCATTGGCCTGGAGTCTGGTCCTCATTTGGCAGGGATCATTGTGCAGGGTTTTTAGACTTTCTTTGTATAGCTTTGCTTAAAGGGATATTGCCACCTCCGGAGGATTTCTAAAAAGCAACTCAAATGAATGGTGGGGATCAACAATCGTGTATGCTCAAGCTCAAACTTGCTCCTGCAGCACCTAAAGCAGGGTATCGACATTTTTTTCTGACTCCAAGACGTTGGTCCCAGCTGTGCTCATTACTAGATTCATGATGGCCGCTCTCATCCAGTTTGGCTGTGAAATTGGCACCCGCCCAAAGTCGAGGCGTCCGAATTCGCCGAGACTTGACCTTGAAAAGTATATCTGTGTTATCAGGTATTGGTCACAAATCTCCTACGGTCCCAAAGTTGAGCCATAGCCATTCTTGCTGTGTTATTCATGTTTTATTATGAAAGAGGCTATGGTTGTTGAAAATATAATTAACTGTATACAGATTTTAATTTTAAAGTGCACTACCGGAATAGTGATGTTGAGTTTGCAATATTCAAAAGCAAATCATAGTCCGCAAAGAAGTGATTCTAAATAGTGATGAGGCGACTCCAATGTTACGAATGTGTGCCAATCATGAGTGGTGCAACTGTATTTTTTATCTAATTGGGGGAGTTTCGGGAACCAAATTTTGCAGGTGAAATCGGACACGCTTAATCTACCGATACACACCAAAAACTCCATATTGACCTGCGAGGTGGCAATATCTCTTCAATGTCCCTAATGTTTCACCTTTGTATTAGTTTAAATTGAGATAGCCATTATCTTGGGCCGTTATTGAAATGTCTAAATTATTAAGGTCATTTTTCCCAAACTTAACCGTTTTTAAGCAATTTAATTTACCATTTGCAAAATGACTCCAGGCTGGTGCAGCCGCTGATTGGCTGACAGCCACTTTTTCTGCCGATCCCACTTTGTCAGCCAATCAGCGGCGGTATATAGCTCAATAATGACGACATTCGCCCAAATCTAAAAACTTAATTTGTATAAAGTTAACTGACTTTTCGAGTGAAAAAATATCACCATCGTTTTCAACAGCACTTACTTCATATTTTGTACTACAACCAGCGTATATTTGACAACTTTCAGAAAGGTGAAACATTCCCTTTAAGTTATTCTTTGGCACATATTTGCCTTATACACTTTAGTGGATGTTTGGTCACTTTAAAATCATGAGGAGAGAATGTGCAATTTGGGGTTGAATATGAAATGGCCTGCTCCTAATACTGGGGCAACTAACTTCACAAACAAATCTTCCCTGAGTCGGTGCATGAATCTGTCGAGAAGTGGAACTAATATTTGTGCATGATTCCATGACATATATGATAACTAAATCTCTGCGCTCACCTGATTGCCATGTGCAGCCATTAGCAACGGACTGCAGTGCGGTGGGAATCAGAGCAATGCGCGCTGCACGAGCCATGCATCTGATGGCCCACTTCTCGTCGAAGTAGGTGTACCTGTGTCTGATGGCCCGCTTCTCGTCGAAGCAGGTGTACCTGTGTCTGATGGCCCGCTTCTCGTCGAAGCAAGTGTACCTGTGTCTGATGGCCCGCTTCTCGTCGAAGCAGGTGTACCTGTGTCTGATGGCCCGCTTCTCGTCGAAGCAGGTGTACCTGTGTCTGATGGCCCGCTTCTCGTCGAAGCAGGTGTACCTGTGTCTGATGGCCCGTTTCTCGTCGAAGCAGGTGTACCTGTGTCTGATGGCCCGCTTCTCGTCGAAGCAGGTGTACCTGTGTCCGCGAGTCCGAGGGGAACCTGGTGCAGGATTGATACAGCGGCACAAGCTGCAGCAGAATCACGGCGGAATACCATATTTAAAGGGAATGCTTCACCTTTGTATTGGTTTTGAACTGAGATAGACATTATCTTTGGCCGTTATTGAAATGTCAAAAATACTAAGGTCACTTTCCCCAAAATTTAGCCGTTTTTAAGCAATTCAATTTATAATTTGCAAAATGGGGTCTAGGCTAGTGCCGCCGCTGATTTGCTGACAGCCACTTTGCCCGCCAATCCCACTTTGTCAGCCAATCAGCGGCAGTCTATAGCTCAATAATGACGTCATCATTCCAAATTTAAAAGCTTAATTTGTATATAGCTAAGTGACTTTTCGAGATAAAAAATATCACCATCGTTTTCAGCAGCACTTACTTCATATATTCGACTACAACCAGCTTATATATTTGACAACTTTCAGAAAGGTGGAACATTCCCTTTAAACCTGAAAGCGTATAACCTGCATTGATCGGTACAGCTGCACCCGAGCCGGGTGATATAGGAACTATTCATAAGGCCTAGGTACACCAGGACTGGAACAAATGCCAACGGGGTTTACGGGTGGAACCCAGTTGGTGACTGTTATACTGAGATTCCCTCTCATTGTACGTGGGCGAGAACGTTCAGGGCAGCTTCTATTCACTGGAACTGGGTGGAGGAGTTACGAAACAGAGAATAGGACACGATGGCGACTAGACACGGTCACCATGAGAACGGATATGTGACATCTATGTTGTAGCCACGCCAATTGTCAGCAAAACAGTGGAAATTTGGCCCCGTAAGTACCATAGAAGATTGGACAAAGACATGCCTTTGCCATGCTTCGCATTTCGCAATCAATAATAACCACAATGGTTCGCTCCCCACCTAGTGGTTGCATTTTAATTGCTGCCGACAATAACATTGCATCAAAGCTTATCGGGACTTTCGAATGGTGAAGGCCGTTACTTGAAGCTGACACGCCATGTATGCACCCATAGTAAAAATGGTAACTAACTATTAATCCAAAGCATGGCAGCTGGGTCCCGGCCTGTTGTGAACTAAATAATCATTATCCGTTTAAACACGCTCCAAGTGCAGTGCACAAAGCACGGGAGATCAGAAAACTGCGCGCACCGGAGTACGTCTGACACGTAACTTGAAGACACACGTAACTTGGTCTGCAAATTAACTCTCCGCTATACCCCGTGGATGCGGACCAGTTTGTATCCACTGGCGGATCCAGGGGGGGGGGGGCATCAGGAGAAAATGCCCCCCCTCCCCCACACACCCACACACAGGAATCGGGGGGATATTCAATACAAGTATGCCCTCCCCCCTCGCGTTCCGTGCACTGAACGTGAAAAACAATGATCTTAGGAGAAAACTTCATGAAAACGGAAGTTTTTCGTGAAACTTTTAGTACCTTATGCTGCATCAATTCTTCCTTCCAAGTCTTCTCACCAAATTTCAATTAAATTGATGCAGCTTTTTTTGGAGATTATGACGTTTTAACGACGTCATGTTATGACAATTTTGTTGGAAAAATGATAAATGTTTGCAAAATCGTAGAAAATAGAGTTTTGAAGAAAATTGCAAATCAATACCATCAAAAGAAATGAAATTACATTCTCTTCAGAATGCCAATCTCGGATTTTTGAATTTGTTGCTTTTTTATCCCCCAAAATAATATAAACACTTTCTCAGGGAAAAAAAACAATTTTTGTTGTTGTTGTGATTTTGAAAAGTGAATTTCTTAAGCTCGAATACCAAAATAAGGTCACCGGCCCAAATCCGCGGAGAAAAAAATGGGGGTACTTTTTTGCCACACAAAAAGATGCCCCACCCCCACGAAGTGAGGCTGGATCCGCCAGTGTATTTTACCTCGGTCATTACCGGCCGTCGGTCAGTTCCGGGTGCTGAGGTAACATATGCCTAACAAGGTCACAATGACCGCCAGCCACAGTGCGTTATTTTCCGGTGTGGTGACCGGGAACGAGACCCGTACGTGTGTGGTGACCGGGAACGGGACCCGTGCGTGTGTGGTGACCGGGAACGGGACCCGTGCGTTATCTTCCGGTGTGGTGACCAGGAGCGGGACCCGACTGGCTTGGATCAGGGACACTCGATATAGTGCGTGATCGGGCGGTTCCGGACTGGCACGTTGGCTCATACTCGGCGAAAGCTCGTTTGCGTCATGTGCACGTCTGCCAGCTACCTACTCAGCTTTCTATCGTCGGCCGGCGACAAGGTGGCAATGGCTACGATCGACTTGCACACACCTGTATTTGGCAAACTAGTTGCAGGGACAAGTGGAGATTCAAACAGGCTACCAAAACATCAAGAGTGAGTCAAAGCACTGCTGTCCGAAATCCGAATTATCTTAGGATGACGACTAGCCACGCAGGCAAAATTAATTCTGAAGGAACTGGAATTTGCGAATAATAATGATGATATGTATTGTTGTACAGTACAGTTGAGCTCTTCTATAGCCATTTCAACTTATTCAATTTCAACTTCAAAATTGTTTGCTTGTTCACTGCATTTGTTCACTGTTCATGTAGTGGCTTTCGCGATAAGCTGCATAGAGAACCCGCTTTTACCCCTCCCTCCCCGTTAGCAATGTCATCGTGTCCACGCATTCCACCCTAATCCCATTCACAAAATATAACACTTCCATTTCGCAAACCTCCCAGCCCTGTGGCCATAATTACTCGCATTCAAGAGTGGTTAAATATTTATCTTAAATCTTATCTTTGTTTTTCTTTATGAAATCTTATCTTTCAGTTTTCACCACCACAGAGTGGTGGTGAAAGCACCACCACTCTGTGGTGGTGAAAACTGAAAGATAAGATTTCATAAAGAAAAACAAAGATAAGATTTAAGATAAATATTTAACCACTCTTGAATGCGAGGAGCTAGGATGAACGGTGACGAAACCGGCGCATACTCACGCGCCAGACTGGAACTCGATTTGCGACACAATTTCGCGAGACCAGTGTGTGTAATGTGTATCTGCCAGGCGACTATCTCCAGGAAAATAGTCGCCACGTCCCGCCGCCTCCGCCGACCGGCCGACCCGCCGACCGGCCGTCACGGCCCCGTTACCGCTGCAGGCCGGGATGGGTCTCCAACTTCCCCGGCGGCGGGATGGCGGTCCCCAGATAACACTTAAAGGAAAATAATGACCTTTTCCACAAAAATGGAGTTATCACTTGAAATAGACTGACAAGACCAAAATGTATTATAATGTATTAGATTTTGCATATAAACATTCCTATATGTCAAGTAAAAGTTGATAAGCGTTCTACACATTTAACGACCGGTACTCTCAAATCCTTGGTAACGAATTTCGGTGTTCACCAAAATCCAGTATTGCTTTTGGACGAAATGGTATCGAAAATAAGCCTTCCATTCTGTTTATAGTGATTATCCCGCGCACTGCAGGGGGGTTGATTTCCGCCCCCCCCCCCCCCCCTCAGGTTTTTCAAAGATAGCGAAAAAACGGCGGCGGGCAGCGCCACCGGGTTTTCGCACACCTGTTAGGACATCAATTGCGCATACTTTGCAAAAACAAAATAACCTCAGGCCATCTCAGGTCAGGTCACCAGACCAGGTCAAGTGACCTCACCTCCAAAAATGTTTGCAGCTGTGCCAAAGCCAGAGTTTTTCACCGATAAATTTAAAACTTACAGGATGTCATGAGGGCATAAGTACTTACAATTCGTTTATCTCGGAATTTTGATATCGGTGACTTAAGGTCAGGTCAATTTCGTAACCTCCCCATAGTAAGTCAATGGAGAAATATACAAATGCTTCCTATTTCAAGGATATGCATGATATTAGTCCAATTACTTCTGGATCATGTTATTATAGAATATTCTTGATGATCCAAGTGTAATTTTTGTTCAGTGACCCCTATTGGGTCATTTGAGGTCATGCGAGGTCACCATCACTTTTGTGTCAATAACTCCCGACATAATAAAGATAGAGAAGTAAAACAGAGATCAACGTGTTTGTCTCGTCGAGATACGTCTTCCCATATGCAACATGCCCTACATAGGTCACCACTTGACCTTGACCTGAGGTCAAATTGTTAAGTTGACTTAACAAGGTCACTATGTATATCATTCAAAGCGCCGTGACAAGATAAACACAATGGCGTAAACAGTTTTCCGTTATCTTTATTAAGTAAAAAGTTAATAGCAAAAACCATTTAGCAAAACAAAAGTTTTTTTCCTTTTTGACCTCTGGAACCTCAAATATTGACCTGAGATCAAATCTGAGGACACTTGAGCGATTGCAAGTTTCACTGGCTGGCGTTTGCTTTTTTCCGTTTGTTTCTAACTAGCATCGTTTCTGAGATATATGGGAATTTCTGGAGCGATGTCCTAAAACAGGAAAAACTGGAAAATTTGACCTTTGATGACCTCTGGTGACCTCAATTTTGACCTGAACTAAAATAACAGTGAAATACTTTCGATAGAATATGTATCAAGCTATCAAATGCCTTTTTTCGCTTCTCGCTACGTAGCGTAGTTTTCGAGATCTCAGGGGGGGCGGAAATCAACCCCCCTGCAGTTCGTGTTCGGCGCAAAGCCCCTGCAGTGCGCGGGTTATGTCTCCTACCGCCCTTAAAATCAACAAACATTGAATACAAAGGCAACCAAATTAGCAGTTAACTTATGCTCCCAACGACAGCCTAGTTAGTGGTTGCGAACCTCAATTTGTGAATATTGGTTCATGTATTTTCAACATTAGGAGTTTTGTTTTGTTTTGTCTCTGGCTGTATATAACACCAGGCTTAAGCTTATCATTAAAAATAAAGATTTCAAAGAAAAATGATCATAAAACAATGAAAAAATGGCAATGAAAGCGGAAGTTCACTTACTCACCCAACGGCGACCTATTTAATGTCGGCGATTTGTTTCATTGACCAATCAGGGACGCTTCTTGGCGCACTTATCGCACTTTTGACCAATCAGTTGTCACGCTTCTTGGCGCACTTACTTCATTTCTGGCCCTATGACTTGTTTACAAATCAACATTCAAACCAGAGATAGTGATGGATCATACTGTTCGTCACCATATATAAGTACATATTTTTAATTTCCCAAAATGCAAATTTCGAAATAGACAAAGTTGTTATTTCACTTTTAAATTGAGATGCGATCAATTTGATACCATACACGTGTAATAACATAAAGCAGGTAAATAAACCAAAAGGTCATTATTTCCCTTTAACAATGAATTGTGGAATACAATTAATTGCGAAATACAATGAATTGCGAAATACAATGAATTGCGAATTACAATGAATTGCGAAATACAATGAGTCAATGCAATACACATTATATTGAGCCCATGGGGGAAGTAGGGAGTGCGCAGCGTACGCATTTGGTATGTGTGAACATTTTGCGGTAACTCACACGACCTCGTGACTTCGATCGCAGCCACTGGACTGCGGCGACACGCCTGACCTTTGGTGCCGCACGAGCTGCGAGAGGTGTCCCTGAGAGGGCGTACAAACCGTAGCAGCGAGCCATTGGCCCACCGCGGCGGCGGTGGCGGCGGTGGCGGCGGAGGCGGCGGCGGCGGCGGTGGTGGTGGTGGTGGTGGCGGCGGTGGCAGAGGCAGCGGCGGGCCAGCCTTGGGACTCACCAGACGTGCCTAACTCTGCCTAATGCTAATGCCTTCTGTCCACCATGGATGCATGAAGACATCAGAGTGGACAGGACTCGGCGGGGTTGGCAGGTCCAAGCTGACCCGTCGCGGTGGATTAACTGAATGAACTCGTGTGAACTTGGAGCAGGTCACATCATTCGTCACGCAAGCTGCTGCCAAGCGGTGTTGAAATACAGTCAGAGTCCAGGCACGTAGCCAAGGGGAGGGCGGCGGGGGCGGCCGCCCTCCCCTGGAGGCCAGGAGGGCCCTTTTCGGCGCGCGCAGCGCGCCGAAAAGGGCCGACGAAACCGTGCGAAGCACGGTATCATAGGCTCTTTACTACACGAAGCGTGGTCTTTAGAGAGTTTAGAAGACTTCAGAGGCCCTTTAGGGTCACCAAGGCCCTCTCTGAAATACTAGAGGGCCCCTTGGACGTTCAAAAGAGCCCTGTGCATGTCAGAGGGGCCCCTGGCCAGACCGAAAGGGCCCCTGAGCGGGTCAGAGGGCCTCCTGAGTACGTCGAATGTGGCCCCCTGAACATGTCGAATGGGCCCCTAGCCAGCACAGAGGGGCCCCTGGGCAGGTTGAGAGGCCCCTGAGCATGTCGACAGGGCGACAAAGCGGCCAGCGCAGACCTTTGCCAGGTCATAAGGGCCCCTGAGCAGGTTGGAGGGCCCCTGGACAGACCAGAGGGCCCCTGGACAGACCAGAGGGCCCCTGGGAAGTTACAAGGGCCCCTGTGCAGGTCAGAGGGGCCCTGACCAGACCGAAAGGGCACCTAGGTGGGTCAGAAGGGCCTCTGGACATGCCGAATGAGCCCCTAGCCAGCACGGAGGGGCCCCAGGGCAGGTCGGAGGGCCCTCGGAGCATGTCGGAAGGCGACAAAGCAGCCAGTGCAGTCCTTTGCTAGGTCGGAAGGGCCCCTTAGAAGGTTAAAGGGCCCATGGAGAGACCAGAGCACCCCTGGAAAGTTAAAAGGGCCCCTGCGCAGATCGGAGGGGCCCCTGAAAAGGACCCCTGGGCGGGTGAGAAGGGCCCCCTGAACATGCCGAAGTGGCCCCTGGCCAGCACGGAGGGGCTCCAGGGCGGGTCGGAGGGCCCCTTGAGCATGTCGGCAGGGTGACAAAGCAGCAAGCGCAGGCCGACCAGAAGAGTCGCTGGGCCGATCGGAGGGGCTCCTGGGCAAGTCAGAGGGGCCCCTGGCTAGACCCAAAGAGTCTCTGGGCCGGTCGAAAGGCCTCTTGAACATGCCGGATGAGTTCCTAGCCAGACTGGAGGGGCCCCTGGGCAGGTCGGAGGGGCCCCTGAGCAGGGGCGGCGGATTGCGGGGGGCAGGGTACCCAAAATTCCCCGAAGTCGAAAATCCTGGGGGGCAAAGGGTAGTTTGCCCCCCCCCCCCGCATATTTTAGCCTGCTCAATCTGGGGGCAACATGACCCTTCCCCTCCCCAGTATTTGCTTTTGAGGGGGATTTTGGGTACCCTGCGCCCTGCAATCCGCCGCCCCTGCCCCTGAGCATGTCGGCAGGGCGACAAAGCAGCCAGTGCAGTCCCTGGCCAGGTCGGAAGGACCTCTGAACAGGCCGAATGGGCCCCTTGACACACAAGGGGGGCTTCTTGGAAGGTCAGAGGAGTCTCTGGTGAGACCGGAAGGGTCAAAGCACGTAGAGATCCCGGATGAAGATTGAATACAAAGAAGACTTCCTCCACAATACAAAATATTAAAAGCGGAGCTTTCGGGTATATTGTAACACCCTTCGTCAGGGTGCTACAAATATACCCGACAGATCCGATTGAATTTTTTCCTAGAGTAAGCCCTCTTTGTATTATATATATCACCCACCCCACATCATGTCTTTTCGCTTCGCGGATCCCAGATGAGCCCCTGAACAGGTCGGAAGGGCGTAGAAAGGTCAGAGGGGCCCCTAGTCAGAGGGGCCCCTAGACGATCTGAAGGGACCTTGGGCCTTTCAACAGTAAGAATACAGTTGTACAGGGAATAGCACTCAAAATTTTCGCGCCGCTCCGCGGCGCAATTGAACTACAAATTCAATTATATGCGGGTTAGGAAAAAATCGGTTAGTTTCTCGGCGCATTTATGTGTTAAGTTGCTACTTTCCTATATTATTGGGCAAATAGTTCACTTTAGCATATTTTCCCCGCACTTTTAAACGCACAATATAGTAATTTTAAAGGTCCGCACCATACGCAATGCGACGCATTGATGAGAAAGCAACCCAGGGCATAAAACTCAAAATTTTCGCGCCGCTCCGCGGAGCTATTTGTTTAAAAGTTCCAGGTCTTCAGCTTAACAAAAATATTCCAAGTTAGTATAGCTGATTCAAAATTCGTGTCGCTGGTTCCAAAATTGATGTGGCAGTTTGCTAACTCCAGCTCCTAAACGTTGGTATGGCCCATGTCATACCTGCCATACTGCATTTCCAGCCTTGTAACGTGCCTTCTCATGCGTTTTTTTTTGGGGGGGGCTTTCAACGCTTGGGAAGGGGCCCTTTCAACGCTCGGGAAGGGGCCCTTTCGAGGAGCCGCCCCTCCCTGGACGAAATGAGTGAGACTGAGTGAGACTCTGCGAAAGCTTGGGGACTGTGATAGAGGAGTAGTTTTCGGCTTAACAGCTAGAAACGAATCAATGTGGACAAATTATCGGCTACGTGAAAGCGAAGCAGCGTGTCGATGGGTCATTTTAAAGTAATGTACAGAAAGCATTTCCGCTTAAGTTTGATGAAAAATAACGGCGTTAACGTATTGTGATAATTAAGATAAGTATTCTTCTAAAGTTCAAAAGCTAAAACTAATTTATATATATATATATATATATATATATATATATATATATATATATATATATATATATATATATATATATATATATATATATATATATATATATATATATATATATATGTATATATATATATATATATATATATATATATATATATATATATATATATATATATATATATATATATATATATATATATATATATATATATATATATATATATATATATATATATATATATATATATATATATATATATATATATATATATATATATATATATATATATATATATATATATATATATATATATATATATATATATATATTATATATATATATATATATATATATATATATATATATATATATATATATATATATATATATATATATATATATATATATATATATATATATATATATATATATATATATATATATATATATATATATATATATATATATATATATATATATATATATATATAATATATATATATCTATATATATCTATATATATATATATATATATATTATATATATATATATCTATATATATCTATATATATCTATATATATATATATATATATATATATATATATATATTATATATATATATATATATATATATATCTATATAATATCTATATATATATAAATATATATATATATATATATATATATATATATATATATATATATATATATATATATATATATATATATATATATATATATATATATATATATATATATATATATATATATATATATATATATATATATATATATATATATATATATATATATATATATATATATATATATATATATATATATTATATATATATATATATATATATATATATAATATATATATATATATATATATATATATATATATATATATATATATATATATATATATATATATATATATATTTAGATATATATAGATATATATATATTTATATATATATATATATATATATATATATATATATATATATATATATATAGACTATATATAGATATATATAGATATATATATATATATATATATATATATATATATATATATATATATATAGATATATATAGATATATATATATATATATATATATATATATATATATATATATATATATATATATATACATATATATATATATATATATATATATATATATATATATATATATATATATATATATATATATATATACTACCAGTTTAGTGAACGTTGAAAAAGGAGAGTTAAATTAACTTACCATGGACACATTGTAAGGACGTCAAGCCTTCAATAATCAGAATTAAGAATGACTTCACATACAAATAGAGACTACGATGGGGAACGAGCGATGAAGTTGTTTGTAGCATGTCACTGACCACCAAACAACAACCAAGCGATAGCATGACTGAACGTTGAATAGTGCAGTGACCAAAAAGCCAGCGGTGCGTCATCCGTCACCGCCACACCCTCGCTTGTGAGGGATCGTCGAGTTGTCACCGCCGTGTACCACAGCTGTGGGCTGATGAGACAATGCCACAATGCCACCACCGTCTCCCAGCGGTCCGGGCCGCGACACAGAAACCTCAACACCCGACACTGGGCTGAGACACGTCCTTCTATAGCTCACCGCTGGATTGCGCCAGAGCTGATGGCGCTCCATTCAGCTGTGTTTTCGCCGCAGGCCAGTGCTGTATGCGGCTGTGGTCGGGAGACCAAATTAAGTGGTATAGCAAAGCTGTTATGCCAGCTGAACTGTTGCGTAGCTCTACTTGATTCTAATTAGGTTATACGCTGATACGCCTATACCTTGCTGATACAACTGAACAGTTGTATCACTTTGGTCACAGGAATGGGTGAGTATTTGTAACAACATTCAATCATTTTAAGTGTAGAATCAAGCAAGCTCATATTGCAAGCTGGCGCCATGTTTTGTCCGCTGGCAAAACAGACATCAGGCAAAACATCACACAATAGTCACAATGGTGAACGACCTCGCGTTGTCGCAAACGCGGAAGCCGACGACACTCCGACATCCCTATAATATCCGGTGTCGTGCAGCAGTGATGGTCCGGAAGCAGCCGACACTCCGACATCCCTATAATATCCGGTGTCGTGCAGCAGTGATGGTCCGGAAGCAGACGACACTCCGACATCCCTATAATATCCGGTGTCGTGCAGCAGTGATGGTCCGGAAGCAGACGACACTCCGACATCCCTATAATATCCGGTGTCGTGCAGCAGTGATGGTCCGGAAGCAGCCGACACTCCGACATCCCTATAATATCCGGTGTCGTGCAGCAGTGATGGTCCGGAAGCCGACGACACTCCGACATCCCTATAATATCCGGTGTCGTGCAGCAGTGATGGTCCGGAAGCCGACGACATTCCGACATCCCTATAATATCCGGTGTCGTGCAGCAGTGATGGTCCGGAAGCCGACGACACTCCGACATCCCTATAATATCCGGTGTCGTGCAGCAGTGATGGTCCGGAAGCAGACGACACTCCGACATCCCTATAATATCCGGTGTCGTGCAGCAGTGATGGTCCGGCAGCAGACGACACTCCGACATCCCTATAATATCCGGTGTCGTGCAGCAGTGATGGTCCGGAAGCAGACGACACTCCGACATCCCTATAATATCCGGTGTCGTGCAGCAGTGATGGTCCGGCAGCAGACGACACTCCGACATCCCTATAATATCCGGTGTCGTGCAGCAGTGATGGTCCGGAAGCAGACGACACTCCGACATCCCTATAATATCCGGTGTCGTGCAGCGGTGATGGTCGTACGTTGATGATATGCCGCGGACATCACGGCTGCAGTAATGACTAATGACACTGGTATACCACTCGCCGCATCTGCCTGGTATCTGGTATTGGTATCTGATATCGATATCTAGTGTCTGATATCGGTTTGACGCTGCTGTCCCATTTCACTGACTGGTACCGCCACCCAACCAGTCCCA
>JAXIVJ010012568.1:0-35000 GCA_036785665.1 Chirona hameri
GTTCGTATCTAGAAAAGGTATCGTGCCGTTTTGTTCTGTTTCGATTGTAAATTGCACGTTTGCGTTTACTGCATTTAACATAGCCAACTTTTCATCCAAGTCGGTATTCTTTGGAATTACAACCAAAACATCGTCGACATACCGCATCCATATTGAACCGCTGCCCATGATTTGTTGGAAATGCTCATCTTCTAAAACCTCCATATAAAGACAAGCCGCTACAGGGTTAAGAGGAGATCACATGGCTAATCCACTGTGCTGTACGAACTCTTCGCCGTTAAAGGAGAAACAACCAAACCTCATGCATAACGCCACTAGGTCCAAGTATTGAGCTTTTGGTAGCCGTATACTTGATTCATCTAGTGCATCAGTGACTCTCTGTATTGCACTTAACAAAAACGTCCACAGAAACGTTGGTGAATAAAGATTTTACGTCAAAACTCGCTAGCTTTTTGTCAGTGACGTCAACTTCCTTCAATCGTTCCATCATGTCCGTAGTATTATGAATGTGGGAATCACTTATCGATCCATTGCTTTTGTAAGTGATTTTGCCTAGCCACAAGTAAGTGGTTTTGTAAGTGGTTTTGAAACAAACCTTTGCTAAATTATGGGGAGCACTCCCGATGCCCGACGTAATTGGGCGCATAGGAATTCCTTGCTTGTGGACCTTTGGTAAGCCCGTCATTCGCGGCGCAGAGGGTGTTCTAGCAAATGATACATTCTTTTTCCACTTTCGGATTGTTTGATGATTTTCCTTGCTTTTTGGTTAAACAATTTACCCTGCTTTTCGGTATATCCAGATGGTTTCTTTTCATAAGTATCAGAGTCGCTGAGAAACTCATTCCTACTGAGCCTATCCATGACAATAACTCCGCCACCTTTATCCGCCTGAGTCACCACCACGTCACCTAAGTTCCTTAGTTCCTGTCGTTACCTAAGTTCCTTAGCGCACGTACATATCTCCTGGGCAAACTTCCTGGCTCTTGGTCAGCTAATGCCTTGCAACATGTTAAAATGCCTTGTATATAACCTTTATCGGCATCACTATCACTTCATCTATGGTTCGTTCAATATGTTCAGCGAACGAATATTTATCTTTCCAGCGTCAAATTTTAGCCCCAAAGAGAGCGCTTCCTTTTCATCTTCGGAGAGCGTTCGTGACGACAAGTTCGTTACAATATGTATGTTGCCAGCCTCCTTCCACTTACTGTTTCGACATATATCGGCGAGCTTACGGTTCAGCCGCTTTCGTTGTTCGTTGTTGAGCCGCTTCAGTTTTTCTTAGTGGTCGTTCGTGAGCTTAATTCCTTTTCGTTCATCATTCATAACGTGTATGCTATCTTTCAGATCAACGCAAGCATCTTGTAAATACGATCTAGCATAATCACTGAACGGTTTTACATTATTTTTAAGCACTGCAGGAGCTGATTTAGGGAGCACTTGTTCGGCTAAGCAATCTCTCAAAAACTTTAGACGGTTTAGGCTGCTTGTGAGTTTCTTCCTGATGTTAAATTCTTGCATCTCCAGGTTTGAGTTATCATCATCACTGTATGACAAATGTGTTTTATCCATGACAGATGGTATAAGTGATGAGAATAACCCAAAAGCAGATGTATGGCAAAGCTTTCGGTATATTAATACCTTGATCACTGCACTGCGATGAAGAACGACTAAGACCAAGGCCATATATAGGAGGTAGAGTCATCCGGCGATTCTAGGTGATCATGACGTCAGAGCGTGACGTCATGTGTACGCACCGGCCTCTTCCGCTATTGCAGTTAATGCTATTTTGGGAGAAATAAATACCGTGTAGCTCGAAAAGTAAAAAGGTTACGAAAAAGGCAAATACAGCGTTGGAAATCTCAAAGCAAGGCGAATCGACATCTTTTGAATCATTTTAAGCTCAGGTCAATATTGAGGTCACTAGAGGTCATCAAAGGCCAGGGCCTTGTTCACGGTCCCCCTGCGGTTCGGCGGTCACCAGCTGAGGCTCTAAGCCCCGCCCCTTCGATGAACTTTTTATTTGACCTAAACCACATGCAATTGGTATGAATCGACGAGTTCTGACGAGGCGAACACGATGACATCAAACTCATTGCTGTATCTACATTTGTCAAAAAGTTATTTGCGAAAACCCGTTTTAACCGACCGCAAACGACATGCGCCAGAATTGACTACTGGGGTGACGTCATAAGTATAAGTGGACACGTTACCGAGATAGGGATGACACCCCCCTGACTAAGACAACATACAGTGTAGCAAAACCGTCACCTTCTAAATTTACCTAATATAAAACACGTGCAATTGGCTACGACTGTCTTACAGCTAGATTCACTGTCGGCGTCAGTGGCGCACGCAGGATTCCATTTGGGGGGGGGGGGGTCAGAGCCCTAAGAGTGGGCCCCCTTGTATGCGGGCCTCCACCCATTTTTTTAGAAAACCTCGCGGATTTCGTCACTTGATTTTGAGTGGGCATGGGAGCATGGGAGTGGGCATACAGCATGGGATCTGAGACATGATACATCAATGTCATGTAAGGTAACTGCGTGTGCTACTGATGTGCGAATTTTAGGTGCGTGTGCTACTGATGTGTGGTAAATTGTCGGGAGTTGAAGAAATTAGGTCAATGACAACACGCAGAAGTGGTGACTGGTGAGCCGATACGATATTTTCGTAGCAGGTATGTGTGATCAGTTGGCGCGATACATGGCTGATTTTTACAACATACAGCATCGCAACAAATGTGGAGACGGTCTCGCGCATGACCTGGGAAGGCTTAATTCCAACGGATCCAGGGCCTGGTGTAAACCAGTTGCTGGATACCTGTCTGGAAGCTGCGCACAGGCTTTCTGGAGTTTGGTCAAAATGAGAGAAGCACGGGGAACAGATCGCTTCAAAAAAATTCAAACGTCGTAATAACTAGTTTTTTTCGGGAGATCTGCTACCACGTCTTTGGTGGGCTTGGATACTCAAAATCATCGGTCCCTAGGTACATCCCTAGTATTGACGATGAAACGTAACATGTGCCAAATAGCGAAGCATTTTATTTCATCAGTGAAGTTGAGCGTTACAATATTATTTGGCTACGCCCACAGATGTTTGAGATGCTTATGCGCAAATTGTAGTGTAGGCAGAAGCCGCGTTTACACGGGACTTTATATTCTTTAGGCATGAATGAATTATCTTTTCGGAAATCGAGGCAATTTTAGAAATTGGGCCAAATGATGGCGCTTTTTTCCTTTCTAACCTCTCATATTCATGTCCCCTACAGGTTTAACAGTCTCAACCTTTGGACGTCAAAGTCCCGTATAAAATACGCTAGGCTACGTTCGCGAACGGAATAGTAATTAACCCTGGGGGCCTTGGGGGGGGGGGCGTCCCCCCCCCGCCCCAGAGCCCTCCATTGGACACATTTTCATCCCCCATCCCGTTCCATCCCATACCGGGCCATTCAGCCAGACCCAAACCCATTCCAATCCCAATTCATAATTGATGGGGCTCCCATTCCCACCCGTTTCAGCATATTTCACCTTTTTTAGTGCTACAAAATTATATGGCCTGTCCCAAACCCATTCCAACCCGTTACATTTCCAAAACATTACCCCATTTCCACCCATTTCCATCCATTCCCATTCCATGAAGGGCTCTACCCCCCTAGTTTTTTTCCCGCCATAATACAAAAAAACGCAGAGAGATATCAACTTGAAACTTTCAGCAACTTGAAATGAATAGCTAAGCCACGTTTTGGCAAAAAAATTGGGTCCCGGCCAGGTCAGGTCACGTCAAATGACATGACCACCAAACAACTTCTAGGTAGCACCACCGGCACAATGGTTAATCGAGCGACATGAAACTCATGGCACGTCATGAGGTTATTAGGGACTACAATATCTCGGATTTTCTATATTATATCGGTGACCTAAGGTCAAGTTATAAAATCGTAACCTTTTCAATGTAACCCTAGGGAAAAACGCATATTTATCAGTTGTAAAGGGATAAATTTAGTTCATGTTTGCTCTAGCCACTAGTTTTGGCCAGATACTAGACCTGACCGGGCCCCATATCACGTCTCAGCCAGCACCGGGTCCTTGAGGTGGCCCCTACCAGGAACGGTCCCTACCAGTAACTGGCTCGTATAAAAAAATGTAAGGAGCGAGCCCTGTTGTGATCGGGCCCTCGTCCTGACCGGGCCCCATATTACGCCTTTGCCAGCACCGGGCCCCTGCCTCGATCGGACCTGACCACGACCGGACACCTACCAGAAACGGGCCCGTATCAAGAATATGAAAGGACCGGGCCCCGTTGTGACCGGGCCTTGTTGTGACCGGGCCTTCGTTTTGACCGGGCCCCATATCACGTATTTGCCAGTACCGGGCCCCTGCCTCGATCGGACCTGATCAAGACCGGGTCCCTACCAGGAACGGGCCAGTGTCACCAGAACGTGACCGTATCAAGAATTTGCAAGGACCGGGCCCTGTTGTGACGGCCGACGGGGCCCTCGTCCTGACCGGGCCCCATATCACGCCTTTGCTAGCACCGGGCCCATGCCTCGATCGGGCCTGACCAAACCGGGTCCCTACCAGGAACGGGCCCGTATCAAGAATTTGAAAGGACCGGACCCTGGTGTGACTGGGTTCACGTCCTAACAGGGCTCCATATCACGCCTTTGCTAGTACCGGGCCCCTGCCTCGATCGGGCCTGACCAAGACCGGGCCCCTACCAAGAACGGGCCCGCATCAAGAATATGCAAGGATCGGGCCTTGTTGTACCGGGCCCTCGTTCTGACCGTGCCCCATATCATGCCTCTACCAGCACCAGGCCCTGTCTTGATCGGGCCCCTACCAGGAACGGGCCCCTACCAAGAACGGGCCCGTATCAACTAATTTGCAAGGAGCGGGCCCTGTTGTGTCCGGGCCCTCGTCCTGACCGGGCCCCATATCACGCCTTTGCCAGCACCGGACCCCTGCCTCGAGCGGACCTGACCAAGACCGGGCCCCTACCAGAAAGGGGCCCGTATCAAGAATATGCAAGGACTGGGTCTTGTTGTGACCGGGATCGCGTCCTGACCGGGCCCCATGCTACGCCTTTGCCAGCACCGGGCCCCTGCCTCGATCGGGCCTGACCAAAACCGGGCCCCTACCAGAAAAGGGCCCGCATCAAGAATATGCAAGGACCGGGCCCTCGTTCTGACCGGGTCCCATATCACGCATTTGCCAGCACCGGGCCCTTGTCTCGATCAGGCCTTACCAAGACCGGGCCCCTGCCAGAATACGGGTCCTTTTGATGCGGGCCCCCTCAGAAATTTCGGGGGGGGGGGGGGGGTAGCTGACCCCTTTGACCCCCCTGCGTGAGCCACTGGCCGGCGTTGCCCAAGTTATACATCCTGATTGTCTGTTAAATGTGTCCCTAGAAACGATATGCGCTGCCTCCAACATTTTTCTTAAGTCTCCTTTTTAATGTTCTTTTCAAGTATTTTCGTTTCGCTCCACTTCGGTAAGTGATTACATTTTTCGATGTTTTTTCGACATACGTTTTTGGACAGCCAGAACAAGGACCTCATATACCACACTCATTTCAGAAGAACTTTGCTTTTCCATGAGCCAAGTCACGTATTTTTCCACCGGCGTTCATCGACACTTTTAACCCTGCCGTTTCGAGCGTCCTGACAATTATATGTGCTGGTTTGGAATAGGGAATTGAAATCCACCGAGTTGGCTTGGCCTTTTTCCTGTCAGTCGCCTGCCTTTTCCTGTTTCTGATTTGTTGCGCTTTCTTTCGAAGATTGATTAGCAAGCCTTTTGGATACTTGAGTTTCGAAAATGCTTCGTGATTTCTTCGAAAATTCTTGTGGCGCATCTTGAGTGAAACAGGGAGAGGGGTTGAGAAACGCCTAAAGGAACATACAAGTGATGTAAAGTATCATAGGACATCGAATGCGATCGATCTTCACATCGAAAAATGTAATCACTTACCGAAGTGGAGCGAAACGAAAATACTTGAAAAGAACATTAAAAAGCAGACTATACATTTTTTGGAGGCAGCGCATATCGTTTCCAGGGACACATTTAACACACGATCAGGATGTATAACTTGGGCAACGCCGGCAGTGAATCTAGCTGTAAGACAGTTGTAGCCAATTGCACGTGTTTTATATTAGGTAAATTTAGAATGTGACGGTTTTACTGCAATGTGTGTTGTCTTTGTCGTTCTTCATCGCAGGGCGGTGATCGAGGTATTAATATATCGAAAGCTTTGCCATACATCTGTTTTTGGGTTATTCTCATCACTTACTCCATCTGTCATGGATAAAACCCCCACCCACCCACACCCACACACCCACACACCCACACCCCCTCCACACACACACACACCCACCCACGCCCACGCCCACGCCCACGCCCACGCCCACGCCCACGCCCACGCCCACGCCCACGCCCACGCCCACGCCCACGCCCACGCCCACGCCCACGCCCACGCCCACGCCCACGCCCACGCCCACGCCCACGCCCACGCCCACGCCCACGCCCACGCCCACACACACACACACACACACACACACACACACACACACACACACCACACACACACACACACACACACACACACCACACACCACACACCACACACCACACACCACACACCACACACCACACACCACACACCACACACCACACACCACACACCACACACCACACACCACACACCACACACCACACACCACACACCACACACCACACACCACACACCACACACCACACACCACACACCACACACCACACACCACACACCACACACCACACACCACACACCACACACCACACACCACACACCACACACCACACACCACACACCACGCACCACGCACCACGCACCACGCACGCACGCACACCCACACACGCCGCCGCCGCCGCCGCCGCCGCCGCCGCCGCACACCACCGCCGCACACCACCGCCGCACACCACCGCCGCACACCACCGCCGCACACCACCGCCGCACACCACCGCCGCACACCACCGCCGCACACCACCGCCGCACAACAACGCACACCAACACACCAACACACCAACACACCAACACACCAACACACCAACACACCAACACACCAACACACCAACACACCAACACACGCCCACAGACGTCTGATGCATTTCGGCAGCTTATGTCGGACTCGCGCCAGACCCACCAGCACACAGTAGCAGCGCTGAACTACAGACGCGATGTGACAGTTCCATGTTAGGTGTGAGTCGATGATCCTATACCTATACCTATACCTATACCTATGCCTATACTTATACCTATACCTATACATATACCTATACCTATACCTATACCTATACCTATACCTATATTGTATTGTATTGTATACATCATCGGGTCTCTCCACAATTGATTGGGTTATTCTTAGACCCTCGTCACATAGAAGGCAGACGTGGTTCATATACATGACTTTACATGACTAATCGTTCATCTAATCTGCCACTGCACTGCAGGCTTATACTCTATGCACAATTCTACCTTAAACACAAATTTGCATCGACTCATTCGATACAGTCAATCGAGCAGACAATCTACAGTTACTCGGTGCTGCGAAGCGACTTGCGGGCGTGTGACTTAAAGAGCCTCTGGGACATACCGGACACTCCTCGTTGATGGCAAGCTCGTTATACTGCTTAGCAGCGCGGTACATGTACTGCCTCTTACCGTGGTTCAACTCTACACGAGACAGGACAGGGCGAGGTTATTTGACTGCCTGGTATCACGGCGAGCCATTTCATGGTTGTACACCAGTGACGAACGGATAACGTCAGGTTTTCCGGTCGTCAGTATGCTATGCATCAAACAGAGGTCGAAATACATCACGTATTGATGCGCCGATAGCCAGCCTAGTTCCTCGATAACATCATAGATGTGGTCTTATTTTCTTCGTCCTGATAGCACTCGGGCAGCGAAGTTGAACACTTTTTGTAATTTCGATATGTGAGTAAAGTTTGCACTGCCATACACTTGTGCACAGTATCTCACCTGGGAGAACATCAGCGCATCGATGATCTTTGGTAGAACACTCGGTGGGAGAACCTGCTTGGCATTCAGTATGCCTAAGAGTATGCCGGTACATTTACCTACCACATGAGAAATATGATCCTCATAGGACAGATAAGGGTCCATGATAACTCCGAGGTTCTTAACTGTTTTGGAGCACTGCAGCGTTTGTTCCATGAACTGGGTCCTTGCACTGGGACACTGGGTCCTTGAACTGGCAGATTTGGCGGCGGTCCCCACACAACAACAGCTCGGTTTTACTGGCGTTCACCAACATACCATTCTGCATGAACCACGTGCACATCACATCCAACACCGACTCCAGTTTCCAACACCGACACCGCTTCATCTCATCCAGCCTAGCGCGAGGACCCGTGATGGCCAGCTGGCTATCGTCGGCGTAGCGCACGACGGTGACGCGGAAGCCGTTGGTGTAATGTGGGATGAAACATGCGATGTCATTGCTGAAGATGTTATATAATAATGGACCCAGGCACGAACCTTGGAATGTGCCGATTGTGATGTCGCGAGGTTCTGAAAGCGTCTGTCCCACTCTAACGCGTTGAGTATGACCTTCTAGAAAGCTTTGGATCCAACCCGTTGATATTTGAAGCTGTCGCAGCTTGGTTAGCAGCATGGAATGGTCCACCACATCAAAACAGCGACTCAGGTCAATCAGAGTAAGAAGAGTTACTTCAGAGTTTTCCATGCCTTGCAATATTTTATCAGTAATGGATAAAAGAGCGGTGCATGTCGAATGTTTTTCCATAAAACCTGTTTTTATTTTATACACAGGTTTTTAGAGGATAGCAAAAAAACGGCTGCGCGCAGCGCCGCCGTTTTTGGCACAGCTGTTAAGACATCAATTGCCCACATATTATAAAATTTTGACCACGGGTCATCTCAGGTCAGGTCACCAGGTCAGGTCAAGTGATCCCACCTCCAAAAAAGTGTGCGGTCGTACCACAGCCACGGTTTTTAGCCGATTGATGGTGTGATGTGGCCGATTGTTACAGGATTTCATAAGGGTAATAGTACCTACAATTCGTTTATCTCGGATTTTTTCATATCGGTGACCTAATTCGGGTCAATTTCGTGACCTCCCCATTATAAGTCAATGGGGAAATATTCAAATGCTTCCTATTCTGAGGATACGCATGATGTCAGCCCAATTCCTTCTGGATCATGTTATTATAGGCCATTCTTGAAGATACATGTGCATTTTTGGTTCAGTGACCCCACGTGTTGAATCTATATTCCGGATTTTTTTTCTCGTCGGATTCTTTTTTTAATGTGATTTATTATTATTGGCAATCAAGAGTTGAAAAGCAACTGCTAATACAAAAGTAAATGTACATACATACTGACGTGGTGAATATGATGATGAAGTGAATAATACATCTGAGGCCAGTTTTACAACCAAAAAAAACTGACGTCGGCGATTATTTTTCGGCCGAAAAACTGACGGCGAGTTTCACCAACGCACGAAAAAAATAATCGCCGACCTAAAAATATACTGACAGATTTACTGACGGCGAGTTTCACCAACAGCCAATGCGGCAAAAACGGTGACCACAATTGCGCCATTATTTGTAGCAAAACAACTGAAAAAATAGACAGGACCCAGGCGTCAGTTTTTATTTACTATTGCCGTCGGTCGTGTTGTCAAGGTCGTTGTGATAGTCGCGCTGCAGCACTTTCTCGGTTATTGTGTTTGTTGAGGCTTATAAGTGAGCAGTGTTGGTGACTTTGTACTGAGTCAAGTAAATCATTGGTTTCATTGTCATTGGAAATTAATTGAACATCATTGGAAATTGGTTTCAACTCATCACTCACATCAAGTCATCAACATTGGACGAAGATGGACAAGAGTTATAACTTTGGATTTCTTCCACAAAACAAATCAGTAAGTAGCTACAATTATCCTTTTCACTTTTCCTCATCATTGACAGGCCTGGCCTTAGTGTTTGAGGTCACCATGAATCTAATGCTGACTTACTAAGAGTTAACTTATTGAATTTGCCTAAATCTGGAAATATTTTGTTTGGTAGAATTTAGCTTGTTGACAAGAGGCCTCAACACATTTAAACTTGGATATTTTGTCTGGAGATAAACTCTGCAGGGCTCAGATCAACCACTAACAGAAACATCCCTTGTTTTGTCTTGTGCCTAACCAAGTTTTTAGTGGAATTAAAACTTATCACAATACTTTCTTGCTATAAATATGAATACCAGTAAAATTATCATTAACCCATTCCTCCCTTTCACAGACTGGCTGTTCTCATCAGCATTATCAACTCCCTTCAGAATTTGTAGCTGGAGCCTGGAGCAACTGAAGCCAAAGCTGCATACAATTGAATTAATGCTTGTCCATTTGTTGGGTCTTCAGCTCAGCTTGAAGATTGAAACATATTCAAGAATGTGACTGATGTGATCCTAACATTGGAACTGCAAGACGGCCAGTGTGCTTAAACCAGAGTAATTGCATACATAGTGCTTAGGTAC
This sequence comes from Chirona hameri, assembly GCA_036785665.1. NCBI lineage: Eukaryota > Metazoa > Arthropoda > Thecostraca > Balanomorpha > Balanidae > Chirona > Chirona hameri. The sequence continues at coordinate 10,546 of JAXIVJ010012568.1, forward strand.
CTTATTCAGTGAACATGATCAATAAATGATGCACCCGTCGGCCGTCCCTGCTATTCTGCCCTATTGTTATGGCAGCAGAAGTGGTGTAAAAGTTTCAGAATATATTGTGCTAATATCCAATATACATGCCTACAGCCTACTGCCTAGTCTGTATGATATATTTCAGAACAAGGATGTCGATAATTATTCAACAAAATTTGTAAATAGTCGTTTCCAGAAACAAATATAGATTATGCAATATGCATACCAACAAAAACAGCAATGCTTGGTAATGTTTGAAAAGTATCAAGTCAGATGGCCAACAATCTGTGACATTGTATTACTGAATACTGTTGCTAAATACGCTCTAACTATTTGCTGACATTTAAAGGGAATGTTTCACCTTTGTATTGGTTTTGGACTGAGATAGCCATTATCTTTGGCCGTTATTGAAATGTTGAAAATACTAAGGTCATTTTCCCTGAAACAGCAGTTTTTAAGCAATTCAATTTATAGTTGCAAAATGGGGTCTAGGCCAGTGCCGCCGCTGATTGGCTGACAGCGACTTTTTCTGCCAATCCCACTTTGTCAGCCAATCAGCGCAGTCTATGGCTCAATAATGACGTCATCATCTCAAATTTACGCTTAATTTGTATAAAGTTAAGTGACTTAACAAGACAAGAAATATTATCATCGTTTTCAGCAGCACTTATTTTCTTATTTTTGACTACAACCAGCATATTTTTGACAACTTTCAGGAAGATGAAACATTCCCTTTAACCTTGTTCATGACTGTGCATGTGACATTTGATGATCAGGAAATAAAATAGTGCTATTCATCCTCAAGAGAAATACAATATAGATAATGTGATTGTTTGTTTCCTGAGAGAAAATCTTGTTCTGTGAAGCATAGTAATTATAAACAACATCAACATCAATCATCATCAATGTATTGTCTGTACGTTGACCTCGTTTATCACCATCTACCAATCAACTTGCTGAGAGGTCATGAGCTTCAGATCATCCGTAACTGACGTAGTATAGCAGAAAGACATGCCCAAGGAATAAATTGTATTGACTGCATTGAACTATAACCCTTAGGGACTATAAAGTATAAACCCTAAAACTACAGATAAATTTGCATCACAATCAGCATGACCTTGCATCAAATCCTCCACACCTAGTCTTTACACAGGCATCCATAGGAAATGGGACCTCACTGAACAAGGCAAGCAAACCCTGTCCATCTTGTAGAAACAGGCCTGCGCACCACCATCACAGCTTCAAATAGAAGATGTTCCCGCTCTTCAGGCTTGTGCGGAAGCCAGAAATGGTACTGCACCAACGCCATGCCACGTCACCGTCCATCATGGTGGAGTGTGGAGACTGGAGGATGCAGCATATCCTTAAAGACACAAATGATAACCTGTTAGCATTTGTCCAAATCAAATGTTGCAATCATTGAGCAGACTGTCAGCCAGTGTGTGAACTGAAGTGGGTACCTACACATGGCTAAGCTTAGAATATTATTCAACCCTAAAACTGAGTGCAATTGGGGTGAAATGATAAAGTACTGGTATTAGTTCAGTAATTCACCTCACCAGTGTATGGTGCATTCTGTGGTCGACTGACAGTAATATTAAGTGTATGGTCGACTGACAGTAATATTAAGACACTGAACAATGGGTTATCATTGAATGTCTACAAGATGGTGTCTGTAGGGCCACAGCGCAGCGAGCGAATGTGAGCAGAGCATTCTAAACGTGGGTCCCTGCGACCATAATTGCTGTAAAGGGTATGTCAGGTTTGATTATTTATCGCTTTTGGTGATGTCACAGCTTTGGTATTACCGGTACACTTTAATAATGCTCTCTTCTATTAGGGACCTCAATAACACCATTAACTGGGGAGGTGAATTACTGAACTATTACCAGAGAAATGCAGATAGGTACTAGGTACTTACATATTTGTTTTGTGGAGGAAATACAAAGTTCTCTTCTCTTGCACATTCTCCTACACCAATGTTATGCGAGTGATGAGTTGCAACTAATTTCCAATGATTTTCATTGAATTTCCAATGACAATGAAACCAATTATTTACATGCTTGACCTACTCGGTACAAAATCAACAACACTTATCACTTATAAGCCTCTACAAACACAATCACCAACACTCCACTGGGTTTACATTTCTTTTACATTTATGTTATAAGCCTTTAAATATTAATTTACTAAGATTTAACATCTTAAATAAACCCAGTTCAAATTCAATGGAGATGTGTAAACAATCTATCAAAACAAGACCGTGTTTCGCTGGCGCCGGCGTTGCCGACAGAGGTATTTTGACCAATCAGACACAGCCATTTCTGCTGCTGAAACTCGTTTTGTCAGCAGATTAGCGTTATATCGTAATCGTATCGTTATTGGTGTGTGACGTCTTCAATATCAGCTGTTTGCGTCTATAAAAAAATAACAGCCGGCACCGTCAGTTTTTTTTTCGTTGGTGAAACTCGGCTCATGTCCGCAGTTTTTTTTAGCGGCGATTATTTTTTTTCTGCGTGCGGTGATTATTTTTTGGTAAAACTGGCCTCTGAAGTGGTTTTGACGATCAGTATTTCTAGGGACATGATCGCTTAGTAAATTTACACAGAAATGACATAGTAATGATTTTTGCTGGCATTTTGACCTCCCGAGTACTTCATGAGAAGGAGCATTTTGTCCCCGAACTTATCCATAAGGACAGAACACTTTACCACCCCTGCACGTCTGACTCTGAGAATTTGCATGCCATCAATGATATGTCCGCGATACGCTGCAAGGATAGAACAATCTCTTCAGTGAAAGTTGATGTCCGCTCAGCTGCAGCATGCTTCAAGTGAGTCGTTATCACTAATGCAGTGATAACTGTCAGATTCCGAACACGCCTCACCATTCACCACGGCTCACCAATCACCACGGCTCACCAATCACCACGGCTCACCATTCACCACGGTTCACCGATCATCACGGCTCACCAATCACCACGGCTCACCAATCACCACGGCTCACCATTCACCACGGCTCACCATTCACCACGGCTCACCATTCACCACGGCTCACCATTCACCACGGCTCACCATTCACCACGGCTCACCACTCACCACGGCTCACCAATCACCACGGCTCACCAATCACCACGGCTCACCAATCACCACGGCTCACCACTCACCACGGCTCACCAATCACCACGGCTCACCATTCAACACGGCTCACCACGTCATCATTGTTTTAAAATGATATAAGCCACAGACGCCGCAACTGTCCGGGAGTTCCTACTTTCATGTAACGGCAAAACAAAACTCGAGTCATGAATGTCTTCTCCGCCGGGGCGTTGCCCTTTTGTGGAACGGTGGCTTGTCAGACGTTCCTCCGAACAAGTGTTGCGTGATGAATGTCGACGATATGGTGAGACTGTTGTTGGCGGAGCATGGTATGTATCACATTCCAGAGACCCGTGTTTTACAGCGTACCCAAACAACTGCTGGCGACAGCAAGTGTAGTGTCAGGCGTCAGCTGTTTTATTGCTTATGATTATCAATCAATATTGATGTTACAGTGTGTTCGCGAAATTCGTAAATCCGCGGACTCCCTAGGCAGTCCGCGGAATACCTAGGCGGTCCGCGGACTCACAACTCTTGTGAATCCGCGGATTCACAAGAGACTTCAGGCAGTCCGCGGATTGCCTGAAGAGTCGCTGGACATCCGCGAATTGCCTGGGGAATTCCGCGGACTATCGATTCATTCCAGTGATTCCGCGAATATCCTAGTTATTTCGCGGAAACACTGGAGTAATGCTCGCATCAAGTCAGAATGTCAAGTATGGAACTATAGACATCTAAGTCAACCAGAACGGTCATGCCCTGGAGTATGTATCTGAAATAAAGGGTAGGGGAAGTATCCATTTGCGACCCCTCCCAATTTACGACGCCTCTGTTAGGGGTGACATAAAACGTACTTCTCCGAGAATAAAAACTCTCAGAACCTGTTCCACGGACCTTAAAAAGAGACTTGGCACATCGCTTTTGGTCCTCCTTTCCAAAAAACTACCACCTCGAAAAAACGAAACCTTGCAAAAATGCATTAATAGCAATGGCAGGACGCCACACTGAGAGAAATAGTTGCCAGGGGTCTACCAACCCCCGCCAGTTGCCAAGGTCTGACCAGGTCAATACCAGGGTTCTGCCAAGTGGCACCATAGTAACACCTTAGTTTCAGTTACTAGACCCCTGGTAAGACTCTAGTGTCAGTTACCATGCCAAGCCGCACACCTGGTAGCACCTTAGTATCAGTGACTAGGAACCCTGGTAAGGCCTTAGTAACAGTGACTACGTATATGGGGCGGTAGCAGTTACTATAGCAATACTAAAGGAGCACATTGGATGTGGGTGGTAAGGGTTACTAATAGATGACCAGGTGCCCTGGCCGTTGCGTTGCTATGGATACCTGCGGGAGCTTCAAGCGCGTGCAACGGTTCTCACGAAGCCGTCCGTCAGTGGCGGCGGACGGCGGCGGCGTGCGGTGCTGTTTATCGTGTTCGGCGCAGATGCGGTGTTAAAAGGGGTGGATGGGAAGTGAAGCGTTGGTGAAAGGGTGAAGTTAGTGTTGTGACTTGTGAAACATTGGTCACCAAACATTGGGTTGTCGCTGTGGCTGAAGTCAGGCGTTGGGAATAAGAATGGGTAACCTATACCTACTGAGGAAACAAAACAATTTAAAGCTCCAAGCGGACGTACGTGAAGGGACGATGAATGAATTATACATATGAATTCGAATCATAATTTAAAGCATCATAAGGTACAATCAACCGTGTAAAAAAACAAGACGCTTTCAGTTGTGTTGTTTACCGGGAACGATTTGTTTGTGCTTGCAGAAGCTGCGCAGATGAGTCCTGAGGATCTTGGGGGAAGGGCAGGCACGTAGCCAGGATTTCGTCCAGGGGGGGGGGGGGGGCGGCGCCTCGAAAGGGCCTCTTCCCGAGCGTTGAAGGGCCCCTTCCCAAGCGTTGGAAGGCCCCCTTCAAAAAAAAAACGCATGAAGAGGCATGGTACAAGGCTGGAAAATGCAGTATGGCAGGTATGGCAGGGGCGATACCAACGTTTAGGAGCTGGAGTTAGCGAACTGCCACATCAACTTTGGAACCAGCGACAGGAATTTGGAATCAGCTATACCAACTTGAAATATTTTGTTAATCTCAAGACCTGGAACTCTTAAACAAATTTCGCCGTGAAGCGGCGCGAATTTTTTTAGTATTACGCCCTGGGTTGCTTTCTCATCAATGCGTCGCATTGCGTATGGTGCGGACCTCTAAAATGGGTATATTGTGCGTTCAAAAGTGCGGGGAAAAGGTGCTAAAATGAACTATTTTGCCCAATAATATAGGAAAGTAGCAACATAACACATAAATGCGCCGAGAAACTGATGATTTTTTCCCTAACCCGTATATAATTGAATTTGTAGTTAAATTGCGCCGCGGAGCGGCGCGATTTTTTAAAGTTTGATTCCCTGTACAACTGTATTCTTACTGTTGAAAGGCCCAAGGTCCCTTCAGATCGTCTAGGGGCCCCTCTGACCTTTTCTACGCCTTTCCGACCTGTTCAGGGACTCATCTGGGATCCGCGAAGCGAAGAGACATGATGTGGAGTAGGTGATATATATATAATACAAAGAGGGCTTAACTCTACAGGAATAAATAAAATCGGATCTTTCGGGTATATTGTAGCACCCTGACGAAGGGTGTTACAATATACGCGAAAGCTCCGCTTTTAATATTTGTATTGTGGAGTAAGTCCTCTTTGTATTTAATCTTCATCTGCGATCTCTACGTCCTTTGACCCTTCCGGTCTCACCAGAGACTCCTCTGACCTTCCAAGGAGCCCCTCTTGTGTGTCAATGGGCCCATTCGGCCTGTTCAGAGGTCCTTCCGACCTGGCCAGGGACTGCACTGGCTGCTTTGTCGCCCTGCCGACATGCTCAGGGACAGGGGCGGCGGATTGCGGGGCGCAGGGTACCCAAAATCCCCCCCCCCCCTCAAATGAAAATCCTGGGGAGGTGAAGGGTCATGTTACCCCAGATTGAGCAGGCTAAAATCTGGGGGGGGGGGCAAAACTACCCTTTGCCCCCAGGATTTTCGACTGGGGGGAATTTTGGGTACCCTGCCCCCGCAATTCGCCGCCCCTGCTCAGGGGCCCCTCCGACCTGCCCACGGGCCCCTCCAGTCTGGCTAGGAACTCATCCGGCATGTTCAAGGGTCCTTCCGACCGGCCCAGGGACCCTTTCGGTTTAGCCAGGGGCCCCTCTGACTTGCCCAGTTGCCCCTCCGATCGGCCCAGCAACTCTTCTGGTCGGCCTGCGCTGGCTGCTTTGTCGCCTTGCGACATGCTCCGAGGGCCCTCCGACCTGGCCTGGGGCCCCTCCGTGCTGGCTAGGGGCTCATTCGGCATGTTCAGGGGCCCTTCTGACCCACCTAGGGGCCCTTTAGGGCTGGTCAGGGCCCCTCTGACCTGCACAGGGGCCCTCTTAACTTCCCAGGGGCCCTCTGGTCTGTCCACGGGCCCTCCAACCTGCTCAGGGGCCCTTATGACCTGGCAAAGGACTGCGCTGGCCGCTTTGTCGCCCTGTCGACATGCTCAGGGGCCTCTCAACCTGCCCAGGGGCCCTCTGTGCTGGCTAGGGGCCCATTCGACGTGTTCAGGGGCCCATTCGACGTGCTCAGGGGCCCTCTGACCCGCTCAGGGGCCCTTTCGGTCTTGCCAGGGGCCCCTCTGACATGCACAGGGCTCTTTTGAACGTCCAAGGGGCCCTCTGGTCTTTCAGAGGGCCCTGGTGGCCCTAAAGGGCCTCTGAAGTCCGCTAAACTCTCTAAAGACCACGCTTCGTGTAGTAAAGAGCCTATGATACCGCGCTTCGCGCCGTCTCGACGGCCCTTTTCGGCGCGCTGCGCGCGCCGAAAAGGGCCCTCGCGCGCCAAAAAGGGTCCTCCTGGCCTCTAGGGGGGCGGCCGCCCCCGCCGCCCTCCCCTTGGCTACGTGCCTGGGGAAGGGAAGGGGAAGATGAAGTCCGCGGTGCACCACGTCACTCTTTCCTGAGACAAGTTTAGAGGAGCAACGACTTAATTGTCGAGCAAGCAATTGTTCCGATGGGCATAGCGCATTTAGAAGACAGTCGTGCTGATAAGGCGCCCCCAATAAGAATTGAGGTCAGCGCCTGTACGGCTGTGTCTTGAGCAACGAGTTGTCATTGAATATATCGTGTGTACGTGGAAGGTTAACGTTGGAAATATACTTCCAGATTGAGCGACTGCGTTTTGTCATTTCTCATTGAAACATGGTTGGTAAGGGGTTGGTAGCACTGAGTAGGGTAGGTGCTATGACCGTGATAAGGGTTACTACGGGGTTGGTAAGGGGTTGGTAACACTGAGCAGGGCAGGTGGTAATTACCGTAGTAAGGGTTACTAGGGGGTTGGTAACACTGAGTAGGGTAGGTGGTATGACCGTGGTAAGGGTTACTAGGGTAGGCTAAAGCTTACTAACAGGTTACTAAGCTTACTAACAGGTTACTAAGCTTACTAACAGGTTATCATAGCTGTACCAGCTATGGTAACCTGTTAGTAAGCTTAACTAGCCTACTATGGTAAGGTACTGGTAACATGGGTGGTATGCGTCACCAGGTGGTAACCAACCCCCCTGGTAAAAGTTGGAACTAATGGGTTACCATAGTAACCTAGTCAAATTTGTTCTCAGTCACGAACACTTTGTGCACAAGGTGGTCGTTCGCCCCTCTATTTATTCTCAATAACTTCCGATCCGCTTCAGTAACATCGATCAAGTTTGTCAGGCTGGTAGAACGATTCATTTGAAACATTTTGACACTGGGAAAAAAATATAGGTCAGGTCAGGTCACCGAGTTATGACGTCACAACCAAAAGTCTGCGCAACTGTTTTTGAGCTGATGGATGCCCTCGCGCTACTTTATTCATTATTATCATCACTTGGCGCTGGCAATGGATCATGACGGTCATCACTGGTGGATCCCGAGGGGGGGGGACATCTCCCCTCATTGAGCCTCGAAGGGGCCAATAGCCCGAGGGGGCCCATAGCCGATCGAAGTGACTCGAAACGAATTTCATCCAGTTTTCAAACAAATCGCAAATAAATTTGCCCACCCTGACCTCCAGAGGGCCCATTCTGGCCTCCAGAGAGCCCACTCTGGTGTCAGTAGGGGCCACTTCAGCCTCCAGAGGGCCCACTCTGACCACCATAGGGCCAAATATGACTTGAAGAGGGCCCATTCTGACTTGAAGAGTCAGAATGGGCCATCTTTTGTGGCTAAAAGGTACCCCCCCCCCCCATTTTTCTCCTCTGCGGATTTTGGTCGGTCACCTTATTTTGGTATTCGAGCTTAACAAATTCACCTTTCAAATTCACAACGACAACAAAAAATTGTGGATTATTTTTTTCCGACAAAAATCAGTTGGTTTTTATTTTGTTGGTTCAAAAACACAAACTTTCGAGAATCCGAGATAGCCATTTTGAAGAGAATGTCATTTTCTTTCTTTTAACGTTTTTGTTTTGTGCAATTTGCTTCAAAACTCTATTTTCTACGATTGTTCAAACATTTATCATTTGTCCACCAAAAATGGCGTGACATGACGTCAACGTCATTATCTCCCAAAATACGAAATCAATTTAATTGGAATTTAGTAAGAAGACGTAGAATTGATGCAGTACAAGGTACAACAAGTTTGACGTTGATATCTATAATAGTTTTCAAGTAATTGAGAAAATCCGGGGGGAAGATTCTGCCCCCCCCCCCCAGCGTGGCGCGGGTTAAGTGTCGCTTCCATTGATCACATTGAATTGCATCAGGTGCACTGTTTTGTCTAGCATTGAAAGCAAGGGATACATACAAACTTCAAATTCAATCACTCGAAAAAAACTTCCGTTTTCATGAAGTTTTCTCCTAAGATCATTGTTTTTCACTTTCAGTGCAGGGAAAGCGCGGAGGCATATTTGTATTGAATGCCCCTCCCAGATTCCTGTGGGGGGGGGGGGGCATTTGCCCCTGATGCACCCCCTGGATCCGCCAGTGCCAGCAATTACCGCCAAGGAAAGCCTCTGCCCGACACTTAATTAAATTCATTTTCCCATTTTCCAAATTTGTATAAGCAATTGCGAAAATTGTGTCATGCTGCGAAGCGGCGCAACATTTTCCGGTTTTTGACTGTGGATAGCCGGATTTTGACTGCTGCAAAGACAATTTTCACAATTTTACGATAAATTGGGAACGCGCGGGGGGGGGCATACCTGTATTGAATGCTCCCCCCCCCCCCCCCCTCAGATTCCTATGTGTGGGGGCGGTGGGGCAATTGCCACTGATGCCCCCTCCCCCTGGATCCGCTAGTGGCCGAACAGGGAAGGATCCAAGGGGAGCCTATCAGCGCCATGGCTTTACCGAAATCACCAAAATCGGCTGAAAATTCACACATTTTAAAGAAATTCCAGGCAACTTGTACAAAGGACAGTATTTGTAATCAATTCAAAATGAAGAAGAAAAAAACAGACGAAATCTCATGAGTTTTGGAATTCTGTCGGACGGCCCCTCAAACCAACGTTTTGGGCCGGTCCGCATCCGCCAGAAGGCCCGAGTCCTTACTTGGAACCCTTACTTCCTTACTTGGAACAGCAATGTTAACCTGCCATTGACTGGGGGAAGGGGGAAATATCTCCCCCTGACGAATTTAGCAATAGCTCAAAAACCAATACCGATATCAGCGTGAAACTTTGGGTACCTTCTCCTACACCAATTTTACGTCTTCTGTGCATAACATAAGACATTTTGTCGAGAGAAAAAAATCGAGATATATCGAATTTAGCGACGTCACTTCACACTAGTTTGGCGAATTAAAAAATCAGCTAAACTTTAAGAGATTATACAAAGTCTATATTTTGAGCAAAATGCAATACAAAAACGTCAGAAAATAGTAAATGGCAAGGGCTACGAAATATATTCTCAAAATAGTTTTTGACCCTTAACAAATTATTTAAAAGAAATCAATTAAAAAACATTTCTTCGGACAAATGCACTAAAACCAAACATGGCAAATATGTTAAAAATTCATCGGATTTCGCATCTTTATACATAAAGAGGGGATTTAAAACAAACTTTTCTTAATAAAGCTGCGTAGACTTTCTTTTGAAATAGGAAACGTGTCAATGTGTTGCCCATTTCAGGCGGTTTGGGAGGCTTGGGACTTTGTCCCCTCTTGGATCCGCCAGCGGCCAAAAACATTGGGGGGCGAGCGGGTACCATTGGGGGGGGGGGGGGGGGGGCGGGCGGCGAGTTTCCGAAGTCCCACACTATTCAGATCTCTGGCCTCCTATTGGTGTGGAATGACGTCACCTTAACGTGGCGTCATTCCCTGGCAATGACGGGCCAATGACAGCGCTCTCCCAAGGTCACCATAACGCTACGTTCTCCTAACGGTAATAATTGACACTATATGAGTAATTTATTTAGTTGCTTACCAAGCATGAAATACTTCACATGTTATTATCAAATATTTTAAATGTAATATGTAGGTATTTTTACAAAAGTCAATAAATAAACCACGCACACTGGAAGGTGAAGGGGTCTGAGAATTACGCGTCCTGGAAGGGGGAAGTCGCCCCCTGATATCTCAGCTCCTATAAGACCTAAATTTGGGAGGTAGGAGGTGGCTGTAGAGAACTCTATTATGTGCAATTTTAATGCCCCTAGGCATGACACTTGGTCTTCAAGGTCAAATGACATCATCAAATATCAGATAGACAGTTACAAAGCGGCGTGTTTGGCCAACTCTTCGCCTAAAATTGTCATTTTTAAGTTTGATGACCAGTGGTGTCTACACTATCTATCTGAGCTCAAAACTGAGTATATCAATGCGAAAGTGCGTTCCAAGAGCTTTTGAGTGTTTTTTTTTGTTCGGTTTGTTCCTACCTGAAGCAGTTCATATTTGGGGAAAATTTACATTTGATGATGTCATTTGACCTTGAAGACCAAGTGTCATGCCTAGGGGCATGCAAATTGCACATAATAGTTCTCTACAGCCCCCCTCCTACCTCCCAAATTTCGTTATTCTAGGTCTTATAGGAGCTGAGATATCAGGGGGCGACTTCCCCCCTTCCAGGACGGGTAATTCTCAGACCCCTTCACCTTCCAGTGTGCGTGGTGAACGGAGAATCCACGTGACTGACCTGTTCATTACACATTATCATTGACTTTGTGCATGCTCTCTAATGGCTGTCTGTGCGTTCCGCTACGCCAATCGATTCCGAAGAATTTGAAGGAAAAAAGAGAAAAAGAGCTCGCTAAAATTATAACCCATCAACTATGGACAACACAACGACCGAGTTTATCTTCGCTAACTTAAAAGCCTGTTAATATGGGCGGCCTGCCGTCAACGCAGCGCGGTGACGTCACCCGTTTGAGCCAGATCTGAATAGTGTGGGACTTCGGAAACTCGCGGGCGGGCGAGGGTACTATTGGGGGGGGGGGGGGGGGGCGAACTCAACATTGGGGGGGGGGGCCGAGGGCCACCCCAAAAGTATATAAATCGACACCTATGAGTGAAAGGCATATTTTGAACTAAAAGGGTTCATTCTGGCCTAAATTTGTCTTCAAGGTCAAAAGGGCCCACCAAGGCTTGATGGGCACACTAAAGGCCTGAGGGGGCACACCAAGGCCTGGGGGCCAACTTTGCTACGTGATCCCCTCCTTGACCGAATCCTGGACTGACGGTCATTATATAACTGCTTTGAGCCAGATACAACATGGCTCAGAAAGTCAGAATGGGCCCTCTGGCGGTCAGAGTGGGGCCTCTGGAGGCCGAAGTGGCACCTACGAAGACCAGAGTGGGCTCTTTGGGAGGCCAGAATGGTCCCTCTCGAGGTCAGAGTGGGCAAATGTACTTGCGATTTGTTTGAAAACGGGGTGAAATTCGCTTCCAGTCACTTCGATCGATTACGGGGCCCCCTCGGGCCCCTTCGAGGCTCAAGGGGGAGGGGGGTCATGCCCCCTCTGGATCCATCACTGATGATCGTCATGATCATCGGCGTCGATTTATATACCTTTGGGGTGGCCCTCACCCTCCCTCCACAATGTTTACCCTCGCCCCCCCCCCCCCCCATGTGTTTGGCCGCTGGTGGATCCAAGAGGGGGCAAAGCGGCTAAGCCTCCCACATCGCCTGAAATCGGCAAACAAATTGACACGTTTCCTATTTCAAAAGAAAATCTAAGCAGCTTTGACTAAGAAACGTTTGTTTTAAATCACCTCTTTATGTATAAAGAGGCGAAATCCGGTGAATTGAATATTTGGAAAGACTTTTGGGGATTTGCTCCCAAAACCAACTTTTTTGCCTTTCTGGGTCCGCCCTTGTCTCTGGCCTTAGATTAGGTACATGTAACATACAGGTACCTGAAACATACAGGTTTCATTCGCGGTGATTCATGGAAAACCAAGCTTCTGACAATTTGTTTAGTTCTACCAGCCATAGACTGCCTAATACCACCTTCGTCACGTCCCACGACGAAACCGGGAGGAATATCGTCGAAGCAATGCTTCTCTCCTATGTGAAGTTTTTAGTTGTTTCCTTCTCTTGCGATCTGGAGGCATTGCTTTGAAAGACGTATTTTAGCGCCGATTTGAGTTTGGGCATATAAATAGTCTCAGTGCTGCATGATGCGCGTGCAATTTCCCCTCGTACCCATGAACATGATTCATGACTGGTCAATGGAGTTCTTCAACAGTAGAGAGACGGTGTTAAAAGCGGAAATTAAAAGTCCTGAATGGAAATATAATCGTAAGACGCCGTTTTGCGTGTCGTAGCTATAGTATGTTTGTGTGTACAGAGGGGTGGCCGTCTTACCTCCCATTGCCGTCTAGCTTGAACTTTATTGGGTATGGGTCCGCTTGACCTGATATAGGTCATTTCTACCTCAGGTACCGGCTGTATGTATAGAACCGTGACTTAGAATGCTCCCGGGTAAAACAAAATCCGAAACGGTGCGCAAAGAATAAATAATACGATGCCCGGTAGACTGAAAATGACGGTGCTCCGCCAGGCCGTTTTGTATATTTCTAAAGAATCTTTGAGCGTGTTCAAACAAACCTAGCAATATGGAGGATAAAGTGTCAATGGCGTAAATTTCGAACGCCATGGACTGGGGGGAGGGGATATCGGCCCTTGGTTATCATCGAACCAATGAGCGCAGTGAGACGCGCAGGAAGGCATTCGAAAGCTCTCAATAAGACGCATTTAAATCATGCTATTTTATGTCAATTATCGGGTCACAGTCAGGTCAAAGGTCAAAATCGAGGTATTTGAGTGTATGAGCCGTACTTTCCATCCAAAGTCTTCGATTGCGACCATTATCACCCAAAGTGCTCTTAAAGGTAAAATGCACATCCCGCATGAGCAAAAGTGATACTTTTGGCAAAGGTCACGGTCAAGGTCAGGTCACAAAAGGTAACTATGCCCCCCAAAAATGTACGAAAGCCATGCGACACACGTTCAATGGATTATTTTACACGTATAATTCGATCGTGATAGTCATTTTACCACCTGGCCTAATTTCAGTGAAGTTAAAACTCGTGTGTAGTGACGTCACTAAATTCGTTATAAACTAGCGGATCCAGGGGGGGGCATCAGGAGTAAATGCCCCCCCCCCCCCCCCCCCCCCGCGCAGGAATCTGGGGGGGGGGGGGCATCAATACAAGTATGCCCCCCCCCCCCCCCGCGCGTTCCCAATTTATCGTAAAATCGTAACAATTGTCTTTGTAGCAGTAAAAATCCAGCTATCCACAGTCCAAAACCGGAAAATTTCGCGCCGCTTCGCGGCATAACACAACTTCGCAATTGCTTATACAAATTTGGAAAATGCGAAAATGAATTTCATGAAGTGTCTAGCAGAGGCTCTCCTTGGCGGTAATTGCTGGCACTGGCGGATCCAGGGGCATCAGGGGCAAATGTCCTCCCCCTACAGGAATCCGAAAGGGGCATTCAATACAAGTATGCCCCCGCGCGTTCCCTGCACTGAACGTGAAAAACAATGATTTTAGGAGAAAACTTCATGAAAACGGAAGTTTTTTTCTTTCGAGTGATTGAAATTGAAGTTTGTATATATCCCTTTCTTTGAATGAGACAAAACAGCGCACCTGATGCAATTCAAGCAGGCCCGGTGACACCACTGGCGGATTCAGGGGGGGGGGCCTCAGGGGCAAAAGCCCCCCCCCCCCCTTTCGCAGGAATATGGAGGGGGCATTCAATACAAGTATGCCCCCCCCCCCACCCCGCGCGTTTCCAATTTATCGTAAAATCATAAAAATTGTATTTGCAGCAGTCAAAATCCAGCTATCCACAGTTAAAAACCGGAAAATTTCGCGCCGCTTCGCGGCATAACAACTTTCGCAATTGCTTATACAAATTTGGAAAATGGGAAAATGAATGAATGTGTCTGGCAGAGGCTCTCCTTGGCGGTAATTGCTGGCACTGGCCCATCCAGGGGGGCATCATGGGCAAATGCCCCCCCCCCCCTACAGGAATATGAGAGGGCATTCAATACAAGTATCCCCCGCGCGTTCCCTGCACTGAACGTGAAAAACAATGATCTTAGGAGAAAACTTCATGAAAATAGAAGTTTTTTCTCTCGAGTGATTGAATTTGAAGTTGGTATGTATCCTTTTCTTTCAATGATAGACAAAACAGCGCACCTGATGCAATTCAAGCACCCCCGGTGACACTTAACCCGCACACCGCTGGGGAAGGGGGGGGGGGCAAAATCTGCCCCTCCCGGATTTTCTCAATAACTTGAAAACTATGATGGATTTCAACGTCAAACTTGAAGTACCTTATGCTGCATCAATATTCTACGTCTGCTCACCAAATTCCAATGAAATTAATGTTGCATTTTGGGAGATAATGAAATTTTAATGACGACATGTCATACCATTTTTGGTGGAAAAACGATAAATGTTTGAATAATCGTAGACAAATTTTTTGAAGCAAATTGCAAAAAACCGTAAAAAGAAAGGAAAAGACATTCTCTTCAAAATGGCAATCTCGGATTTGCGAAATTTTGTGTTTTTGACCTCCAAGAATAATAATTGTAAAAAAATCGGGGAAAAATCACAAAATAAATTTTTGTGAATTTGAAAAGTTAATTTCTTAAGCTCTAATACCAAAATAAGGTGGCCGGCCCAAATCCGGAGGGAAAAAAATGGGGGTACCTTTTTGTCACAAAAAGATCCCCCCACGGAGAGAGGCTGGACCGCCAGTGTCGCTATATCTCGATTTTTCCGACAAAATTGCTTCATTTATGCACAGAAGATGTAAAGTCTGTGTAGGAGAAGGTACCCAAGGTTTCACGTTGATGTCGTTATTGGTTTTTGAGCTATTGCGAAAATACGTCAGAGGAGATATTTGCCCCCCCCCCCCCCCCCCCCGTCAATGTCAGGTTAACATTGCCGTTTTACTAAGTAAGGGTTCTAAGTAAGGCCTCAGGCCTTCTGGAGGATGCAGACCGGCCAAAAACGTTGGTTTGAGGTGCCGTCCGACAGAAGTCCAAAACTCATGAGATTTCGTCTGTTTTTTGTTTCTTCTTCATTATGAATTGAATAAAAAATACTCTCCTTTGTACAAGTTGCCTAGAATTTCTCTACAATGTGTAAAGCCATGACGCTGATAGTCTCCCCTTGGATCCGTCACAGTTCGCCCCGCCCAATCGTTTTCAGAAATCGACATTGCTGGCAATCCATTGCTGGCAATGGCAATCCATTGCTAGCGCCAAGTGATGATAATAATAAATACAGTAGCACGAGGGCATCCATCAGCTCAAAAACCGTTGCGCAGACTTTTGGTTGTGACGTCATAACTGGGTGACCTGACCTGACCTGGAACGTTTTCTAGTGTCAAAATGTTTCAAATGAATCGGTCTACCAGCCTACCAAATTTGATCGATGTCACTGAAGCGGATCGGAAGTTATTGAGAATAAATAGAGGGGCGAACGACCACTTTGTGGCGTCCTGCAATTGCTATTAATGCATTTTTGCAAGTTTTTGTTTGTTTCGAGGTTGTATGTTTTTTTTAAAGGAGGACCAAAAGCGATGTGCCAAGTCTCTTTTTAAGGTCCGTGGAACAGGTTCTGAGTGTTGCTTTTTATTTTCGGAGAGGTGCATTTTAAAGGTCACTCCTAACAGAGGCGTCGTAAATTGGGAAGAGTCGCGAAAAGGATATTTCCTACCTTGTATTTCAGATACATACTCCAGGGCATGACCGTTCTGGTTGATTTAGATGTCTATGGTTCCATACTTGATATTCTGACTTGATGCGAACTTTACTCCAGTATTTCCGCGAAATAACTGTGTATTCGTGGAATCACTGGAATGATTCCATAGTCCGCGGACTGCCTAGGCAACTTGCGGATGTCCAGTGACTCTTCAGGCAATCCGTGGACTGCCTGAAGACTCTTGTGAATCCGCCGAATTACTGCCGTGAATCCGCGGATTCACAAGAGTTCAGCGGTGTCGATTAAAAAAAACTATTAGGGGGGGTGGGGGGGGGGGGGGCGAACGGGGACGGATCCAAGGGGAGCCTATTAGCGCCATGTCTTTATACATTTTAAAGAAATGCTAGGCAACTTATATAAAGGAGAGTATTTTGTAATCAATTCATAATGCAAAAACAGACTAAATCTCATGAGATTTGGACTTCTGTCGGACGGCCCCTTAAATCAATGTGTTTAGCCGGTCTGCATCCTCCAGAAGGTCCCTTACTTGGAACCCTTACTAAGTAAAACGGCAATGTTAACCTGACATTGACGGGAGGGGAGGGTAAATATCTCCCCTGATGTATTGTTGCAATAGCTCAAAAACCGATAGCGACTTCACCGTGAAACTTTGGGTACCTTCTCCTACACCGACTTTACGTCTTCTGTGCATAAATGAAGCAATTTTGCACACACAAAAAAATAGAGATATTGCGAATTTAGTGACGTATATTATATATTTGATCGTGAAGTTAAAACTCGTTTGTATATATACACACACGAGTTTGAACTTCACTGAAATGAGGCCAGGTGGTAACATGACTGTCATGATCGAATTATACGTGTAAAATAATCCATTCAACATGTGTTGCATGGCTTTCGTATATTTTTTTGCGCATAGTTACCTTTTGTAGCCTGACCTTGATCGTGACCTTTGCCAAAATTCTCACTTGTGCTCATGCGGGATGTGCATTTTATCTTTAAGAGCACGTTGGGTGATAATGGTCGCAATTGAAGACTTTGGATGGAAAGTATGGCCCATACACTCAAATTCATCGATTTTGACCTTACCGTGACCTGATATTTGACCTCAATAAAAAAAATAGAGCATGATTTAAATGCGTCTTATTGAGAGCTTTCGAATGCCTTCTTGTGCGTCTCGCTGCGCTCGTTGGTTCGAAAGATAACCAGGGGCCGATATACCCCCCCCCCCCCCGCAGTCAATGGCGTTCGAAATTTACGCCATGCATTGACTGGCAATACCACTGTTGCGGTACTGCCAGCATTGCATGCGGGGACAAACTTTATCCTCCATATTGCTAGGGTTGTTTGAACATGCTCAAAGATTCTTGGGAAATATAAAAAACGGCCTCGCGGAGCGCCGTCATTTTCATGTCTACCGGGCATCGTATTATTTATTCTTTGCGCAACTTTTCTGATTTTGTTTTACCCGGGAGCATTCTAAGTCACGGTTATATAAATACAGCCGTTACCTGAGGTAGAACTGACATATGGGTCAGGTCAAGCGGACCCATCCCCAATAAAGTTCAAGCTAGACGGCAATGGGAGGTAAGACGGTCACCCCTCTATACACACAAACATACTATAGCTACGACACGAAAAACAGTGTCCTACCGCCTACGATTATATTTCCATCCAGGACTCGCAATGTCCGTTTCTAACACCGTCACTCTATGTCGAAAAACTCCAGTGACCAGTCACGACACATGCTCATGGGTACGAGGGGAAATTTCACGCGCATCACGCAGCACTGAGACCATTTACAATTTACATGCCTAAACTCAAATCGGCGCTAAAATACGTCTTTCAAATCAATGCCTCCAGATCGCAAGAGAAGGAAACAACTAAAAACGTCACATAGGAGAGAAGCATTACTTCGCCGATATTCCCCCCGGTTTGTGACGAAGGTCGTATTAGGTTAGTTTACAGTTCGTAGAACTAAACAAATTATCAGAAGCTTGGTTTTCCATGAATCACTGCGAATGAAACCTGTATGTTTCAGGTACCTAATCTGAGGCCTGAGACAAGGGCGGATCCAGAAAGGCAAAATAATTGGTTTGGGGAGCAAATCCCAGTCTCACACATGCATATTAAATTCACCGGATTTCGCCTCTTTATACATGAAGGTGATTTAAAACAAATCTTTCTTAGTAAAAGCAGATTATATTTTCTTTTGAAATAGGAAACGTGTCAATTTGTTTGCCGATTTCAGGCTGTGTGGGAGGCTTGGCCGCTTTGCTCCCTCTTGGATCCGCCAGCGGCCAAAAAACATTGTGGGGGGGGGGCGAGGGTAAACATTGGGGGATGAGGGTATCATTGGGTGGGGGGGGGGGGAGCGAACTCAACATGGGGGGGGGGGCGAGGGCCACCCCAAGAGTATATAAATCGACACCTATGCAAGAGTTGTGAGTCCGCGGACCGCCTAGGTATTCCGCGGACTGCCTAGGGAGTCCGCGGATTTACGAATTTCGCGAACACACTGTAACATTGACAACCAATGGACGAGCTCTTTACGTTAGCCTTGAATAACAGTTGTTTGGAGACGGGCCCATGTTTTCCGATTGGCCCCTGGACATTAATTAGCATTGTTATGCAACAGCGCGAACTGAAGTAAATGTATATTGACGACACTGATCGCTGCCGTCCTTATCTTATATAGAAGTGATCGGTCCCAAGGGAAAGTGAACTGAACATTCACTGAAACTGCAAAACGGAATGTTTTAGAGACAAAGAACGGAGCGGGCGATGCAGGTCATTAGCATTGCATTATCACCCGACTACTGATAACCATAACGACAAGGCATCATCATTTCCAATTTCGATGCCACTGGTATCAACTTTAGGCTTGATACTTCCCACAATAAAATCGATCCGAGAAATATTTCTAACAAATTTCCCCCAAAAAAAAACGAATCCGAGGCAGATGGAAGCCAACTGGCCTCGGATTCGCCTTCGACATGTTGCATTGTTGTAACTTCCTTCCAGCTCTGAAGCCAGAAGCTTGCTTCAGTAACCATGAGCGCTGCAGAGCGCGGCCTGCAGCACCCCTGCCGCTCTCGAGATGCCACCACGGCAGCTGCAGCGCTGCTGCACCCCGTCCGGTCCCGTCTCCTCTGAAGTGCAGGGTGCAGCCTCTGCCTTCCAAATGGAGAGAGGTGTGCAGCGCCTAATACCCGTTCCGGCACCGCAGCCACGCCAACCATCGGGCCGTGCAATCGTGCCGAAATGCGGGACCAATGACGTCACCCACAATCATCCGTGACGACGTGACCTCACGCAAATTATTCATGCTGGCTTGACGCTATTCCACTCTTTTGTGACGTCGTGACAATTAGTTCACAGGAGAGTGTGACAATGAATCGGGGGACATAGAGGGACCAGCGTGTGACGAGAGAGAGGCCGCGTCCGATTGTCTGTCGGCCAATCTGACCTCCAGGTCCGGTCCAGGGGTTGGGTGGGGCTGGGGGTGTTGTGGGGTGTTGTGGGGCAGCTCTCACTAGGGGCAGACGGCTCGTCCCTGGCGCTCCAGACCGTCCGGTCCCGACTCGCCCCCCCCCCCCCCCGTACGTCTCATTCTGCCGCTCCCTGTCTGGTTCCGGTCGGGGTTCTTTGGAATGTACGGTGGGATCAGAGTGTTGACCAATCACCAATGGGGGATGGGGAGACTTTGGCGAAGGCGTAACGTTATGGTGGTGGCCAGGGGCCCAGGTGGCGGGTTTGTTTGTGTTGATATAGCAAAAGTGGTCATAATAGCCACAACTCTCAATGTAGCACATGAGCAAAGCTTTCGGACTTCTCACAATAAATTTGCCTTATTGTATTGCCACATTTAGATGTCACACGAAATCTTTGCCCCAATTCCCCATGCACTAACTAGTAACTAAGTAGCTTCTCGGCGGCATGTGACTCCTTCGAGTCACACGGAGCCACACTACGTCACATCACTGTGACGTCAGCACTAGCTCCACAGACCACAGCCCGAGGCTCTGTCCACAGTTCACACCATATACACATTACCAAAGAACGTTACCCGGTATGTCACACTGGGATAGGAGCCGTCTCCGCCCCTCTCCGTCCCAGCCTCCTCGGGCAGAGGAAGTGATTAGTGAAGCAGCTCACCAGAGCCAGCTAGAGACGAGTCACGGACACGGACACGGAACTAACCATCGTAGGATCAGCGCAGACGACAGAGAGCGACCATGACCTTGGTCCGGACTCCGGACATGAGCTGCAGCTCTCACTGCGGCCGGTCCCGCCACCACCGCCCGCGGCAGTGGCGACGTGACCAAGGCGGCCGGCTGCTAAGCTGCAACGTGACAGCTGCAGCAGCCGGCCGTGGACGCGTGCTACACTTGGCTGGCTGACTCGGCAGGTCTGAGCCACCGGCCGTGCGAATAGAAAGGGAAGTGGTTTGACTGATTCTCATAGTTCATGTATTTCAAGGAGCGTCCACATAGTGGGTATTCTGCACCTAGTCATAGCTAGCATGGCTCATGATGCAGCACATACATACACAGTGAAAACGATACAATCAGCAGATACAGTCGATATAGTCAATCAGCGATTTAAGGCAGTCCGGAACGCGCGGCGCGAGCGGGCATGGACGGCTGCCGCAGACAGTCGGTTCCATGCGGCGGTAGCTCGGTACGGAAACTGCCGCTGAGTGGCGGTCAGCCGGACGAGAGGCAGATGGAGTGAGCCAACGCCGTCCGAAACAGTTCGAGTCTGGCGTTGGGAAGACTCGGCACGCGTCGCAAATAGAGTACGCAGAGCGTGGGGCGACTCGCTGACATGCAGCACGTTCAGGCAGTCACGGTGGCGAACAATTTCCGCGACTCTCTGTCATCCGAGTGCTTCAAGGGCAGGGGATATGTGGTCGCAGCGGCGAGTACCACTCACAAGCCTGGCAGCGAAGTTTATTATTATCTGCACTCTACCTAGGTGACACTCGGCCGCGCCACCCCAGACAGACAGGCAGTAGAGGATGTGCGGGAAGACGTGAACTTGGACTAGGAGCTTCAGAACCTCAGGAGTGAAATGGTGCCGAGTTTTGAAGAAGGACACGAGGATTGCGTTGCAGCGCCGAACGATTAAGGAGATATGGGGTTCCCAGGTGAGGTGTTGGTCGAGGAGTACACCCAGTACCTTCACTGAAGATGATGGGTAAATATCTGTGCCAGAAGTAGTAATGTGGAAGTTGTTGGTCTTTTTGAGGGAGGGTTTGGTGCCAACCAGAATGAAGTCTGTCTTTGTGGGGTTCATTTTGAGGCTATTAGACTGGAACCAGTTTTGTAGGCACTGGATCGACTCCTCGACCCGGGCTTTCAAGTTAGAGAGACCGACGACATCAGGAGTGGCGGAGTCAAGGAGTTGGGTGTCGTCGGCGTAGGATAGAAGGCGGCCGTGGGGAAGGAAGTTGGGTAGGTCATTGATGAAAATGAGGAAGAGGATTGGACCGACTAGGGATCCCTGGGCACCCCATGGGATAGGGGTAGAGTGATTGAGCCACCGCTGACCGTCTGTCTCCTACCGCTCAGGTAGTCCCTAAACCACTCCGAGGACACCTCGCACTGTTCCAGCTTACTGAGAAGGACGTCATGATCAATACTATCGAAGGCTTTGCTGTGTTCGATCGTCGTAATCGACGCGACATGGCCGTTGTCGACAGCCCTTGCCAGCCATTCCACAGCGTCGATCAGAGCGTCCTCTGTCGAGTGACATGGACGGTAAGCATATTGCATTGGCGTCAGTACATGGCAGGGGCCCGGGAACGATTTTAAAGTTGGGGGGCGAAACCAAATATTTTGTTTTGGCATCTTCTCACTTCTAATCTTGGTGCACCTTTTCGTTGTCAAATTTTCCTCATTGGAAAACCGAAAATACGGTTCGAAATCTCATCAAAAATAACTTTGAAACTATTTCTTCATTTTTTGGTTCAGGTCAATATTGAGGTCACCAGAGGTCATCAAAGGTCAGATTTTCCAGTTTTAGGACATCGCTCCAGGGACCCCCAAATATAGCGGAAACTATGATAGGTAGGAACAAACGAAAATAAACAATCGAAAGCTCTTGAAATATTCAATCATAACGTGTCATCCAATTGTATCTCAGGTTAATAGTTTGAGCTCCAGAGGTCATTAAATGTCAAAGGGGCTATTTTTTGGCAAAACGTTCAGAAAATAACTGCTTACCTAATAAAGATACGGGCAATGATTTTGATGACATCATGTTCGTCTCGTCAAAGCGCTTCGAATCACATTCATTTGGACCAGTTTAGATCAACTTAGAACTTTGACCTCAGGTCAAGGTCAAGTGGCGACCCAAGTAGGTCATGTTGCATATTGGGAGACGTGTCTTGACAAGACAAACATATTTATGCCGATTTCACTTCATTATATTCATTCTATCGAGAGTTATTGACACAAAAAGTGTTGGTGACCTCAGATGACCTCGGTTGACCTTGTAGGGGTCACTTAACACATTGAACCTGGATCATCAATAATAGCATATTATAACATGATGCTGAAGGAATTGGACCGATATGCGTATCCTCAGAATAGGAAACATTTTAATATTTCCCCATTGACTTATAATGGGAGGTCACGAAATTGACCCGACCGGCGACCTTAGGTCACCGATATTCAAAATTGTAGATACTCGAATTGTATGTACCTATGACCTTATGAAATCCTGTAAGTTTGAAACCGATCGGTCAAAAACTGTGGCTGTGGTACGACCGCAAACTTATTTGGAGGTGTGGTCACGTGACCTGACCTGAGATGACCCGTGGTCAAGAATTGCACACAATAATTGATGGATAATTGATGCCCGAACAGGTGTGCCAAAAACAGCGGCTGAAACAGCGGCGCTGTGCGCCGTGTGCCGTGTTTGAAACGGTGGCGCTGTGCGCCGTGCGCCGTTTTTGAAACGGCAAAAACGGCGCGCCGCCGTTTTTTTCGCTATCCTCGAAAAACCTTGGGGGGGGGGGTAGACGCCCTTAGGGGGGGCGTCTAAATGCTCCGCCCCCGGCACGACGCAGGTTAACATACAAATTAATAAAATATGAAAAGTGGTGGTCATGCCATCCCCCGTTTCCTTTGTAAACCCGCCTGTCGTCTGATAAAATACTCGTACCTGACGCCTGACTTTTTTCTCTTGAAGAAGTCCACCAGTGTGGGCTGCACTGACCTCTTCATCACCGTATCACGGTAACCTACGACTTATACGTAACTCTTGCTTGCAATTGCTGCCCCGTCGGCATAGACAGCGAGGACAGCCAGAGGGCCGCTCGCCAGTTTGACCACATCCGTAACGTTGACGTGGGATAAACTTATAAACAAAATGCAGCAGATGTTTATCGCCGTCAGTGCAGCAGCGGATCCAGGACGGGAGTTTGGGGGGCGGGGAAAAATTCAAAAAAATCCACATAATTCTGAAAACTCATCGGATTTAGCTTGCTTATGCATAATAGCTGATTTAACCCTCGCCCTACGGGAACTTTTTTCACCTTCGCCCTACGGGGTCCTAAAAAGACCCCCTTTTAACTTCCAAGCCAAGCAACGCAGTAAGAGCCAACATGTTGCCTGTCATGTTTGGAATCTAACGGTATGCAATTTTTAGGTTTCAGGTCAACGAGTGACCTTCCAGGTCCAGTGAATGACCTCGATCGGCCACGTCCAGAACAGCGATTTTGCTCTGTCAGAAAACCTCAAAATGAGAAATTGATAAACGTAAATAAAAAGGCATATTCCTAGACCAGTTTTGTTTCAGAAATACAGAAAAGGTAATTATTTATTCGTATCTGGTCAAAAAAGTCAAAAAAAGTTATTAAAAAATGACGTCATGAATTTCTTACACTTAGGGAGCCTTCACTCTGTCAACAATAGATATTTCTTTGAAATTTGGTTTTATTATTTTCCATATTCAATTCTCTCACATATATTCCGTTTTTTAACATTTTTGAAATTTGTATTTTGTGGTAATTAAAAAAAAACAGTTTTTGTTCATTTTGGGGAACAAAAACCCAAAACTTCAAAAATCCGAGATTGGCATTTGAAATAAAATACAATTGTATATCTTTGCTTAACTGAGTTTGCAATTTGCTTTAAAACTCTGT
>JAXIVJ010012569.1:0-39949 GCA_036785665.1 Chirona hameri
ATATATATATATATAGGTTTGTATGCCTCGCATGATTTAGATGGGAGATATTGCCCGTTGAAAATGAGAGTTTTGCACGACATTACAAAGTTGCCCGAGGCAGTAGCTCGAAAACTTTGCGAAGGACGAGGCTGAATTTTTTTGGCGTGAATCGACGGCCCAGATATCCCTCAAGACTTAATTTTATCGAAACCTGAGATGTAGGGTGTTATTTGGAGATAATGTGGGTCCATCCCTCCTGAAATGCCCCAGCTACCCCTTCTGATATATTTCCAAAAAACCTATTTAGCATGGATTGTAGAGTTTTCAACCATTGGAATTATACCAAGCATGCTGCTATAGCACTCATTTATATCAATTCGAGCGGCTCAAAGGGACTAAAGTCTAAAACTGATTGCTGTTTGAACACAGCATATTGATCGATGTACCCATGACATCACGCTATTCGCTGCCTTAGCTGAATTGTATCTAGGGCTTTGTATTGAATGGTGAATGAATGGATGAACTTGACATTCAATCATAGCAGAAGCCAATCTTGTGAACCAACTTTTAGCTGCCATATCATAATTTTGTTTTCTACAAAGTAATTAAATGGAAATAATGACCTTTTCCCACAAAAATGAAGTTAGCACTTGAAATCGCCAAGCGAGACCAAAATATATTGTAAATTCATCACATTTTGCATGAAAACTTTCCTACCGGAAGATATTTCAAGTTATAGTTGATAAGCGTTCCACATTTTTCAAGGAAATAGTTCACCTTCAACATGGGTTTTGAACTGAAATAGCAGTTTTGTAGCCCGTGTTGAGAAATCCTTATCTGGAACTTTTCTTGGCTGAAAAGACTCTCCAGCCGAAGATATTTGAGTTTTTGGCGAAGGAATACGGCGCATATATGATGTACCGTACCGTCTGAAAGTGCCAGCACTGCCATGGAGCATGCGCAGACCAATAACGCACACCATAAAATCAATAATTTACAACCTTCTGTCCTGAATTGGCGCAATGTAGGACCATTTTTAAACAGAAAAAAAAGAAACTGTATTAAACAATATAATAAAATCGTGTTCTGAAAAAACTTCCGAAGGTGAACTATTTCCTTTAACGATCGGTACTTGCAAGTACTTTTGGTCCTCATCAAACTGCGGGCTTTTCCCGTATTGCTTTTTTACGCAATGGAGTGGAAAATATATTGTGCGTTCTGCTTGTTGTAATTATCAGGGGCGCCGCCACAGGGGGGACGGGGGGGACACCGTCCCCCCCAGCCGTTAGGCTGGGGGGATTATCCCCTCTAGTTTTGGACAGTCTCCCCAGGCATTTATCTGCACTTCACTCGGAAACAATGCATTTTTGCAATATCGTATGCGTTTGGAAAAGCATGTGCTCGGTCTTTTTCCCCTTTTGACTTTTTTTCCCTTTTGAAGGGAATTTGGCAGCAATTTTAACAGCGTTTCGACAGCAGAATACATGAAGCATGGCGCGAAATGGACTCTGTTGATTGTTTACGGCACACTTTGTGTACTGTTTCCTAATACAAAATAGTGTCTGTCTGTTCTGTGCCTGTCCCTACCACATTTGCCTCTTTAGTCTTTTCTTTCCCACGTGTTTTAACTGTGGTTGAAATAAATATGGATGTAAGAAGCTTCTTCAAAGAAAGGTTGGTACATAATGAATCGAAAATGTATTGTATGGCATTAGGTATGCAAAGGCACAATTGATCACAATCAATGGCAAATGTCCCACATAGATCATGTCGTACGTTTTCTAGTTTGTGATAAGGTCAATACATGTTATTTTATTCCTTCTTGCATGCTTGGTAGCAGCTGCAGGACTGACCAGCTTCAATTTGTTAAGGCGTAGGTATTTGTTTTTCGGTCAGGTTCTGGTAATCTTTTAGTACCTATCTGCCAAGTGTCAATGCGTTACTCGTCATTTATATAACTGTAGCTCACATTTTATTTGAAGAATCACTAGTTAATGACTGAGGATTAATCTCTCGAGTCTCGAACTGACAGTTTGTATCTGACCAGAATGTTAATGTCAATGTTTTTAATAATACAAAAATGTTGTTTCGTAGGCCGTGCCGGTGCCACCATCATCCCCGCCTCAACCACTCGAACCTGATTCTTCACCTCCATCTCCTGAACCTCAGCGGAACCCTCCAACGGTGGTCGCTTCTTCATTCCCAAATCCAGAAAAACGACCACGTCAGGCCTCCGGTAAGCATTATAAACAGTGTTCTGGGCGGTTCTGCCCTCGAACTCGAATCCCGGTAGAGACTGATTTGCTCATGTATCTTTTAACCGTAATAACTTATGTCACTGAGACCAGATCAGGGTTCGAAATATTGTAAAAAGCGTGGCCAGTTACTGAAATGTGAAATGGGGAAATGATAAAGGTCTCATCTTGATATAGTCCACGCATTGGGCTCTGGAAGATAGAGAGCCTTCTCTTGGGCGGCACGACGCAGTTACCATGGCTGACCAACTAAAAAGTAGTCCTTGGGCCGCAGATCTGTTCGCGGCCGATCTGTCCCCCAGCTGCAAGTGGTATTCGGGAAAGAAAACCAGCCTCCCTGAGGGAAGCCATCGAAACGATCATGGAGATGCCGGCAAGCACAATTAAAATGTTTCCCGATGTGATCAAGCTGGTGCGGCTGCTGCTGACGCTGCCTGCAAGTTCCGCGACGGCAGAACGGAGCTTCAGTGCACTGCGTCGTCTCAAAACTTGGCTCCGCTCAACTATGTGCCAAGTGCGACTCAACTCTGTGGCCATTTGCAACGTCCATCGAAGCCGGGTGGATCGAGTTGATCCAGCCAATATAGCGGCTCAGTTCGTGAGCCTGAACGCGGACCAGGAAAGGGTGTTCGGGCGCAAGTAAGGCGGTGACCGTGTGTGTAAGAGCATGTGCAGCGTCGCATCTGTAAGCACTAAGCTGTGCTGTTGTTTTTCTTTCAAATGGGGAAAAAAACGTTTTTTTAGTGGACCGACGTGTTTTTGATACGTTTTTTTTGTGGACAGATGTTTTTTAACGTTAACAAAATTGTTTGAAATATATATGTAACACATTGATGGAAATATACCACATTTGTATCGGCTCTACCAGTCTATCAATTCGTCCCCCCCAGTCCAAAACCCGTGGCGACGCCCCTGGTAATTATATGCCCGGCGATCTTCTAAAACTAACAGCGATTGGAAAAAGTGGCAATAAAATCGGAAGCTCATCGATGCACATCAACGGCGGCATAGTCAGTGGTTGCGACCCTCAATTTTTGAAAATCGATTCATTTGTTTTCAACATTAGGAGTTTTGTATAATTTGTCTGTGGCTGTATATAACACTATGCTTTATATTATCATGCAAAATAATATTTTTTTCCCAAAAAACTAACAAACAATAACACAAAACTGGCAATTCAATCGGAAGCTCATCTATGCACATTGCACATCGACGGCGACCTATTTAGCGTCGGCGATTTGTTTACAAAGTCATTGTCATGCTTCTCGGCGCACTTTACCATTGTAGCGAGTTGTTCCTGATTAGTATACCCAAGTCCCGTAGCCGGCTTTATTAATGACGTCACTGGTGCCATTCTTGTGTAGCATTGCAAAATACATCTGATTTTGAGTTGAAATATAATTAAAGACTTATTCAAATTATTGTTTTTAAGTTTGAATTTTCTTGTTAATCATTATTAAAGGTATTTTATCACTGTATTTCATAGTAGTTGACACTTCAGAAACTTATGACGTAATAATATTGTATCCAATATGCATTTTCCTCGCCTTTTCCTATTGTGGCGCAGTGCCAAGTGCTTTGCGAATACTTGCTTGCCTGGGGTTCAAATCATTCCGCCCTTATTTCATTCGAGTTGGTATAGTTTACATGTTGTTGTTATTCATGACTTATACTGATAGTCAGTCATGCATCACGGATGCTTCACGGATTGCTTCACGGATCAGTTTGATCGGAAACGTCACAGAGCCTCCAAAAATGCCGCCATCGATGTAAACAATGGTAGGGAAGGACGAATTTGTCAATGACCTTCATGAAGTACACAAGGTACTTGTTTTGTATTTTTTCCAAACTTACAACTTTGACTTTGGGAATAATTTTATTTAATTCTTAAATTTAAATAAAATAATGTTAAACCAAAACGGTAGCCTAATAAATTGTTGCTAACAAAATCAAAAGGTCATTATTTTCCTTTAAGTACCTACATCTTTAAGTATAAAGAAAGGGCTGAACGATATAGGTTTGAAAATTACATGTAATTTTAGCTAATAATAAATTAAGTTCATATCCTTTGGAACGAATTCAGCAAAAAAGTAAGTCTGCTTTCTGGGGGGGGGGGGCACCCCCCCCCCCCCCCCCGATTTTTGAACAGGGGGACGCGTCCCCCCGTCCCTCCCCCCCCCCCCCGCCGCCGACGCCCATGGATGTAGTCTGTCGATTTCAAGTGATAACTCCCTTTTTGTAGGAAAAGGTGAATATTTCCCTTTAAAGGAAATAGTTCACCTTCAACATGGGATTTTGAACTGAAATAGCAGTTTTGTAGCCCGTGTTGAGAAATCCTTATCTGCAACTCGTCTTGGCTGAAAAGACTCTCCAGCCGAAGATATTTGACTTTTTGGCGAAGGAATGCGGCGCATATATGATATACCGTACCGTCTGAGAGTGCCAGCACTGGTCTGAGCATGCGCAGACCAATAACGCACACCATAACATTAATAATTTACAACCTTCTGTCCTGAATTGGCGCGATGTAGGACCATTTTTGAAAAGAAAAAAAAGAAACTGTATTACAAAATATAATAAAATCGTGTTCTGAAATTTTTCCGAAGGTGAACTATTTCCTTTAAATTGTTCATGCTCTTCTTTCTCGAATATCGAATCCACCAAAAGGAAGTAGAATTTACAAAATTGTAATTACAAAATTGTAATTGCAAAATTGTTATAACATAATCGAACCTGACCTAAACTTTGCAACAACTACGGCCACAGGGACCCACGTTTAGAACGCTCCACTACTCGCATTCGCTCGCTGCGCTGCGACCTACGGGGGGGGGGGGGGGTCGGGTCGCCACCCCCGGACCCCCCAGACCATCTCGTAGATAAAACCTAACCCTATGGCGTAAATAAGTTGTCCGATGTATTTACGCGGCCCGCCCCTTGCAATTGTCAAAAATAAAAACATTCCAACAACACGTACGAACGCTGAAAAAAAAACGTTCTAACAAACTGTTCCAACGGATCCAAATCTTTTATTTTTCACAAAGCGTTTGTAACATGTTATATGGTTCATCCTGGCTTTGAAATAGGGATGCGTGAAACGTCTCAGAAAATTGGAAGTGGAACATAAACAATTGTTCCATAAACTTGATAAAATCGGATGCAACTTTAACTTTGCATAGATATACACAACCGTTTTGTCTAACGAAAATAAATGTTTTCTTACCTTGCCGATCATTAAATAGTATATTTTGTTATGTAAAGATCCGCCATGTTTTCAATCAACCTTGCTTCTACCTCACGATTTACAAGTCTGCTATATTATGGTCTGTTGAAGTATACGCTTTTGTGTATCAAATATAAACGTTTGGCATATTGCTTCATCCAAATTAGCGATGTGTTTTCGTGAACGGATACTATTTCCTTTCAAATCCATGTAAGATGACACCTTGAAACAGGCGGCCAGAGCGCCCCTCAGGCGGCCAAAGAGCCCCTCAGGCAGACAGAGCGCCCCCTCTCAGGCGGCCAGAGCACTCCCACTCAGGCGGCCAGAGCACTCCCACTCAGGTGGCCAGAGCGCCCCCTCTCGGCTCTCAGGCGGCCAGAACGGGGCCTCTCAGGCCAGCAGCCCCTGTCAAACACAAAGCGCCCCTCGGCTGAGTTGGGGGGGGGGGGGGGCAACTGCCCCCCCCCTTCCGCCGCCACTGATCTAAGTTCATCGGACGTTCCGTCCCTGCGTCCATCTTCCCAACCCCACGACAAAAATTCCCCCACCAGTTGCCCATGCTCAGTGCTCACTGCTCACCTCTAATATCGGTGTTGATCCAACAAATCGCGCGCGACACACGGTTCCCAGCCGTCGTCCCGCGTATCGCTACAACAAGACAAGTAGTACCTTCTAAACGCTTCATTTTGAGTCACTTTCAGCTGTTCAAGAAGCAAATAATCCGGTCTGAATACTCCTTAAAATATCGTAATCTCATATGCAATATTTGGGCTTTAAAAAGGACACATTAGTTTGCCTTGACAACTTTCCCACAGCCCGGCTCTGGTGTTACGCGCATGCCTACTGCCCACTCCCGGTGCTACTTGCGGCCGGCGCCAGTGGTCGCGAAGCGGTGCGCTCGTGAGGTGGTGTCGGCCGCGCGCGAAGTGAACAGGACGCCGAGTGTGTTTTGTGTCTGCGATTCCGGAATTGGCGAGGAAATCAAGTGATATGTATATGCGGAAATAGCGTGCCGCATATAGAACCCAGCCATGGATATAAAGGCGGGTCTCTGGATGGGATGCGTCCTGCTCCTACATTTGGATCTCTCAGAAGGTGAGTGCCTGTCGACGTGAGTCTGACTGTCAAGAACGAGGTGCTATTTGTGATCATTGTGTTCAACAGACACATATTCCAGGAAGCTCGCTGAATGCTAAATTAAAGAGTGATAGAATGAACTAATGCGGAATAAATGGATCAATGAGGCTTATTTTGATGTTAACTACCTCGTATAGGAATATCAAAGTGACGAAGTAGCTCGGAATGCGGTTTTTAAACTTGTGTATATTTCACTGCACCTTGTGTTTTCAAATTTCAATCCACTTGACCTTCAACGCTTGATTGTGATCGCTGAACTTGAACTGGGTGAGATGTTTCGACTCCCGAATGCTGTCCCGTGCTTATAATGCTATTATGCTTGTCATCTTGTCGTCATGCTTAGGGTTGTGTTCTGGCAGACAGACTAGCACCTACATTAATGCATGTTTTCATTGTTTATGACAACATGTGTATTTTAATTAACGTTTGCCTTGTGTCTTTGTGCAGACGTTGAACGCTCGATATCGTATGTCAACGTGTCAAAGGTGTGAAACACCGCCGGGACCGTGTACTGCGATGTTATGTTCTCGCATCGTTCCAATGGGAAGTTCTTTAGGTATTAGTTCATTAATTCACCTACCCAGTTTATGGTGTTCTTGAGGTCCTTAATAGAAGAAGAGTAGTCAGCTGACGGTAATATTACGACCGACTGAAAAGTGGGTTATCCTTGATTGTCTACGATATGGTCGGGGGGGGGGGCGACAGCCCCCCCCCCCACCGTAGGTTCCTCAGCGCAGCAAGCGAATGCGAGCGGAGCGTTGTAAACGTGGGTCCCTGCGACCGTAGTTGCTGTAAAGCAGTGGCGGCGGATCGTATTTTCGGATTGTGGGGCAAAGAAACCCAGGGGGCCCTCTTAACCAAAGGTCCCTCCCACGGCCAAAGGGCCCCCCCCCCCCCCATTTTTTCCCGCGAAATGGTATCTCGGATTTAGGCCTCTACATGTTGCAGGGCCTCTAAATGGTCGCAAAAAAACGTCGGACAGGCACATGTTGAAGTCTCAGGACCTTCTGAGGGCCCCTCAGGCCTACCGAGGGTCAACCTCAGGCCGACCGAGGGCACATCGGGACCCTGGGTCATTGTTTCGGTCAAAAACAATCGAACGAACTTCTTTGAGAACGAACTCTTACAAATTTATCGGGGGGCAAAATCATGTTTGCTGCCCCCCACCCCCCCCCCCACCCCCCCAGAGTGTGGGGGCAGCCCCCCCCCCCTGTCCCTACTATTACCGTTCTTTGAACCAATAGAGATGCTGAGAGATGCGAAGCATAACTACCGTCTATATAGGAATCGAGATACATGCGCCAGCTCCACAGACAGTGGTGCTGCTGATATTCTTCGGAGCCCTATGCGACTGGCAGAAGCTGGTGAATATTGCTGAGGAAACACTCAACAACTGAAAGTTGCCATGCATTTCATGTTGAAGTAAACGCTACTAGCAGATCAATTTAATGACAAAGACGCATGCTAGTGCAGACTGGTTGACACTGATTGAATCGATTGGAATCGTTCAATCAAAATTCCTTGAATCTAAAAATAATTGATTCACCACCAGATCTTTTGATTCATGAATCGTGATTGAATCAAAACTCGCATCAAATCAAGGCTGATTGAATCAAAAGATTTAACGATTCTTAACGATTCAAGTACACTGGTAAATTGTACAAATACATGCAGTCCCAGTGGCTACATTCATTTACTGAAATATTATTGCTGTAACAATGTTTTAATGATCATATTATGTATGTTTCCATTTGTAATGATTTGACATAAATTTACCTCATATTTTTTTTAATATTGAATCAAAAGTGAATCGTTTATAATATTTGTTTTGATTCTTTGAATCGGAAAGAATCAATTCTCAAAATTGTATCCGTGCATCGAACGGTGATTGTATCATTCAGATTCCAAAAATGAATCATGATTGAATCGTTCCAAAAAAGTTGAATCAATAACCAGTCTGGTGATGCTACTTCACTCGTGTTGCGGGAGATAAGGTCGCCTAGCTGTTGCTATAGTGCCAGCCCTTATGTTCAAGTGGTTAGGTGAAACCTTAAGTGTGCGGTGTGGTGCAGGTATGATCGGTGCCGAAACCAGCGAATGTCAATCAATGCATACCTGCCCGAAATGCATACACAATATGTACACTTACTGTTTATCTTCGTCAAGAGCCCTGACTCACGATTAAGGTGTGAACACTGAACAGCATGGACTCATGGACTCATGTTTTCTAGCCTACCTGCTTTCTGTTTCAATCCAGAAGGGAGTCATGCCATTTTGAATGGCCCTAAAGCGTGGCACCGCAGGTAGCTATCACTAACGCAGTTACAATATCTTTGATTCATTGGAAATTAACATTGCTCTTTATAATATAGCTCCGCCTTGTACACAATTTACAAACCACCCACCCGTAGTTGTGCCGATAAATCTTTGTTTCGTCTTGTTACCCACGTAAACAAATGCCATTTCGTCTTAGCCATTACTAATGTGGTAGCCGGTAGCTACAGCATTAGTGTTACCAGGAGAGTCAACACAAGATTTGGCGTGTGGGTAGGCGGGGGGGGGGGGGGGGGCAGGGGGGCAGGGCAGCAGCCGGGTGGTTGGCCCTCTCACTCCCATAGGGTTAATGTTAACATCTTTCGTATCTGGACGGGGGGAGGCGGCCTGTCATCCTGGAGATGTCTTGCCCTCAGGCCGCTCCCCCGATGACGACGTCCATGCAAGACCATGAACATTACATTAATTGGCAAAACAATCATTCATTGGCAAAACAATTAATTTACATGAATTCATTGGTATCAAGCCAATTCACTGCAATTAATTAGCTATGAATTGGTAAAACAACATATACAATTGATGACATCTTCGGAGAAAAAAAAAACAGTATTGGTGCGCACTGGATTGATGCATGTTTGCTGGACCCTCGTCTATCGATTTTATTTGTACCAGTTTGTCGGCACTGCCAGACGTCAGGCAAGCTAGCACAATAGGACCGTCGCTTTTGCAGCGATCACACTAATACAATAAAAGCAAGACAGACGCAAACATGAAAAGTCAAGTTAACGTTATGTTTTTCAATTATTTTATGCCACACACTTCAGTGTGACAGGTCGATTTACACTGATGTTTCAGCGACTTTTGTGTGTTCTTATTCAAACAATAGCCGGATCGAGCTCCGACATCGCGATGCTCCTTGTATGCTTGATTTTGATCCGGTTTGGCGGCGTATAATTCAATTCTATGAGGATGGGCACCAACTGAAACTAGACTGCACTGTATACTGATACAATCAGTACGTACCGAGCTGTCAACATTCGTCTCTGTAGTCCCCAGTAGATGATACGGCTGTGATAAGCCGAACACAGAATCGCCCCCTATTGTTTTAAGTATGGCTATAATACAGGGAGCAGGGTTACCGATCAAGCCAGCAAACTAAACGTCCGTCTTAATTTACGACTTTGATCGGCGCTGGCCTTGCGCTTATTCTGGTCTGTTTCATTGTATTGCATCGATGTTTTCCTCATGAAGAATATTTTATTTTATTGCAGCAATGTTTTCCTTGCGAATAAGACACCACCACACACTTTAAAATCTCGACTTACATTTGCTATGTGCATGTATATTATACGCATCACAGCTTCGATATACTGAGTTTTCGGCTGGAAAAGAAGGACCCCAGGTGTTATTGTTTGTTGTGAATACTTGTTGCGGCATTTCCTGTAACACTGATTTGATAGACTAATGTCCGTCAGTTCATATAGGAATGGAGAACTGTGCCTGCACTCCTAGCGCGGAACCTTTTAGAACAGATCATGATCTCAAACCGCTCAGGAATAAGTCACAAATGGGTGTCAGATATGCTAACACAGTATTTTGTATATATAAATTTAGTCTGAATGTTTTGATGGGATGGATTTCCAAGATCAGGACCCACGCTAAGCTAAGCTTGTTGCGCAGGCCCTGACCCCACCATCCGATCGCGCAATTCCAGTCACCGGGCAGAATTTAGAGACGAAAGTTGAACGTCCCCCAGGTAGCAGGTAGATATCAAACACATTCATTTTCTTTCCCTACCTGTGGTGAGCCTCGTGCACCTTTGAGCTAATCGTTTTAAAAATCGAAGCTACCTGTGTCATGTTTATTGATTGAAATTGAGCAATTACTTCATGTCAACCAGGGTTGATCCACTGTTTGACTTATTAAATCAACACAGGTGCAGGTGTCAACAGTTCGAGATACTCCAAACACATAACGGTCGAATCGCTCGAAATAGTATTAGAAACGCGTACTGCCCGGCAGCCCAACTCTGTGCGGATCGTCCCTGCCCCCCCCCCCTTCTGGCCCGCTCCCCTGGCTTCCTTGAGGACAGGCAGGGAGCGTCGTCGTCTGGCGTGGCGTCTGCCGCCGCTGCGGGCTGACTCGGGCGGATGTGGCTGCCGTGACGCCCCTGAACAGCTGCTCTTCGGCCTCCCCTCCCTTCTCGTCCCGCCTCCCGGCCGATTTTCAAACCTGATTGATCCCAACCGCCGCGGCCCACTTGTTGACTGAGCGGCGTGCTGGTGTCGACTGCCGGAGGTGCGCAGGGGGGGGGGGGGGGGGAGGGGCACTGGAGCGTCTCCGCACCCATCCCCTGTCAGAGGGCACACACCTGTCCACAGCGACAGTCTGCGTGGCTGTTGTTTTAAATAGCACTGTTATGCCACGGTGTGGAGTGACTACTGACTACGTTTACCCAACTGTTTACCATTTACGTAGCATACTTTGGAAATTAAATGGCGATGTCGTGTGGAAATGAACATTTCCGTTTTATGTTATTTTTCTCAGTCGATCGTGATGATTCGTTACCGTGACTGCTTGTTGTGGTTGCGAGTTGTCACGATTGCTGCTCTTGTACAATACATTGTACACCAGTACACGTAAACTAGTGTGACAGCAACAACAAGACAATAGCATGCAGGCTAACCAGATAACTCGACTTCTCTATGGACATGAACCATATCGTTTTCGATCTCAAAGATCGATGATCGGCGATAGCAACGAACATTTTCCTTTTTTACCTGGTCAGGGACTCACTTTTCATTGGTGTGAGGCTTATTTGATTATGTAACTTGACTACCGTCAGAGTATGGAAGTCAAGACTTAAGTTCAGCACTACATGCGCTTCCTTCATCGTGATAAACACATATGTGCGTGGTTTAACGCACTCCAAAGTATCCATTAGACGGCATATCGTCGCCTCTGGGGAGGGCTCACCGACGCTTCCCCGTGAGATCTCCCGATTGTGTTTGGTCGATTCGCGTGGCTGGGCCGACACGGTTTTTGTCTTCAGTCACGCGCTGTCATGAATCTGTGGACCTCCTGCCTGCGAGGCCGGCTGCCCGGCCATGGGAATCGACCGACCGCAATCACCCCGTCTTTCAGTTCGGCTATCTGAGACAGCCTCCACGAGCGTCCGACTGCGACGCGTTCCCGAGTGTGACATCATTTAATGCCAACTTAATATTGTTTACGGGTCCGACTATCTGATGGGACACGGCGCCTAATGAGCTTTGCAAGTGAAAGGGGCGTCGAGTCGTGGGAATTGCGGTTAGGGACAGGGGACGCAGCGGCTGTTAAAAACCCGCCCCGCTCGCGGTAACTCCATTTCGTTGTGCGGGGATCAGGGGACTGATTGAAACGCTTCGTCGTCGTTGAATAGCTGTCGGGGGACAGTTTCACCATAACACCGATGACAGTTTAATACAACTGGCCCTCTCTGAATTAAAAAAATCAGGGCTGAAAGGGGAGGGCAGTCGGCAATGTGGGCGTGCTCGCCCTCCGTTGTTTCGCAATTAGCGCCGGTGAGGCACGCAGCCGGGCGGTGTTCGAGGGGGAGGGGGGGGGGGGGCGTGCGCTGGGAACGGCCGGGGATTAGCGTGGCGTGCCGGGTGTCGGGCGGGCGGCCGTGTGCCGCTGTCGGAGATCAGGCCCCGAACGTGTGCCGCCGTGCCACCTCACCCACACGCCAGCGGCCGATCTGCGGCGGCGGCGGCGGCGGCGGACGCCCGAACGACGGTCGCATGCCGTGTCAGGCCGCCCCCGGCATCGCTCCCGCCGCTCCCACCCAGCCATCGCTGAATCAACCGCCTCCCGACGCCTCCGCAACGGCTACACCAGCCGCCGTCATCTCAGCCGCTTTGTGAACGGAAGCGCGTGCTTGTGAAGATGCCGCAGTGCCTGGCCGTCGCCTGGCCCGTCTGATGTCTCGGCAGGAGGTCTGGGCGGGGGCGGGCCGGGCGGGAGGCGCCGGCCACCGACAGATCTGTGACAGGGACCATGCTCCGCCGCTGTTTATCACAATGGCCGGCGGTTTATTTTAACCGGGTTCGATTTCGGCTGTTTTTTGTTTGCGGCGGCGGCGGCGCCCGGCTGTCGCGCGTCTCGAGGCATGTACGTGACATCAGCGCCGCCGCTGGGGGACGGAGGGGAGAGGAGGGCAGGCGCGGGGGGAGGCACCGAGCGTGGGAACGACCCGCCACTTGTCTGGGGGCCGCGTGTCCCCCAGATGTGCCGCCGGGGAGGCGCCGAGCGCTCTCACGAGTTTTTGTTTCACCGGTGGCGCTGGAGAGAGGCGGATGTCTCGTCACCACATGTCGAGTGAGCCGTGCTGAAGCGGTGTTTGATGAGCGGGGTTCCCAGTTTGCGCGATTTGGGTATGACATGTGATTGACGCTTGCGGCTGGCTCGCAAGGCAACACGAGACCGACGGTTGCTGTTGGACGGTTGTCGTGTTGACTGTTGTTGGGTTCTCGCCTGGTTTTCTTTGCCAAAAATATAATATATCGTCAGAGGAAGAGAGATCGGACTGATGTAATCTGATTATATTTGTGATTTTATGCGAAAGCAGGCAAAAATGTATAATCCGATATATTCCTGTGCTTATCACTTATTGCATGGCGTGCTGAAGCTTAGGCGCGACGAGGAGCAGTGCCACTGTCCCGCTTCATGTCACGGTTTTCTCGCATCCTCAATGCCCCGGAATCGTGTCAACTTAGTGATGTTTCACGTATCATTTTTTATAATTGCTGTTGCTAATGCAATATTTCATCGGCTAGTGTTGACCACTGCTTCTGCGTCATCCGAAGCGTCCTTGCATTTCCGCTGTTGCCGGCCTGGCTCCCTCACCACAGCCCTGCCCCCCCCCCCCTGCTTCCGGAGAGCGTCAACTGGACGAGCCTGTCAGCTGGGAAGCCCTTCATTTTCCTGGGCCGTGCGACTCAAACGCACGGGGGAAAGTCGCGAACGGATGCCGTGTGTTGGCCGCGCACGGCTGCCTGACGAGGAAAGAAGCCAACTGTGAGAAAATACCTGCGGAAGATTTTGCAGCGGGGTTCATTGGATTTCGTTAAGTTTTAGGGTTGTCGTGTGCGATCCATTGTGATTACCCTGACACTGCCCTGAGGCATATGTAATATGTACTCTACCTGGTGGTTTTCCTTCCTGTGGGACATTAGGTCGGAATAAGTACGTAACCTTAGCGGTGATACAGACTCGGTAATATTACCTGCGATTTTCGGTGTGCAAATGCCTAATCTCTCGCATCGACCGAACTTACCATCCTTCATTGGGCGCATTTCAAAGCAGGCGAACTGACGGGAGTTGCCAACGTCTAGACACTTCACACGTCCGTCATCTTTTTTTGCATTGACATCTAACATCTAATGAGCGAGGAGGGTGACCTCCAATCGAGCGACAGGTGTTCCTGCCCAATGTCCATGAACCGGCCTTCCTCTCATTTGTCTACCAGAAGAAAGAAGAACAAAAAAAAAACACTTTGAATATGGATGTCTGAATACGCGATAGCGGGGTTATGAGCATTTCAACACGCCTGATCTACGTAACACGTAACACGTCCCACTTTCCCTCTTTGTGCTTCGTTATCGCATCACTGCTAGCTCCTCAGTTCGTGTGTAACGACCAACAGGCGGCTAGAACCGGCCACTGTTCACCGGTCAACGGGCCGGGTCGGTGGTGTGTTGGGCAACACTGCCCGGCCCCGGCCATCACAGGGGGCCAGCTTCACGGTCCAGCACCCCTGCCGCCGGTCGGCTGGACCGGACTGATCCGTCGGGTCAAATCTCCTGGGTGTACCACCGCGTCCCCGTCACCGGCACCAGCCACCATTCCGCCACCCCTCCTCGGGGCGTGAGTCGCCGGCGGCGGCCGCATGTCGCGTGTCGCACCGCCGCGGGGCGTGCGCGGGGTCGCGTGGCCGGATGCGGGCGGTGGCCGGACGGCCGGTTTAAACGCGCCCCGCTCGCGGCTCACACCTGCGCCGATCGCTTCCGACCGGCGCTGTTTGAATGAGGCCGCTTCCGGCCCGTCACGGGCGGCGCAGCACAGGTCGTGATGGAAGAGGACGAGGCTACAGGCGGACCGCCCCGGTCACAGGGCGGTCCGCCTCGATGGCTGGCGTTCGCACGAAACCAGCCTCGATGGCTGGTTTCGTGCGAACGCCCTAAAAGTTAACACCACCAAAACTCAACTAATAGTTTTCGGAAGCCGTCAAAATTTACGCAACATGGCTGACTTCACTGTCTCTTTCCGTGATTCTGAGTTAGTGCCATGTGCGCAGGTGGGGAATCTGGGTGTTGTTTTAGACGGCACTCTATCCTGGGACGATCACGTATCGGACCTCAGCCGCCGCTGTACGGGCCTACTAATCGGTCTCTCCCAAATTCGTCATTACATCCCCGACGGTGTCATCAAAATTTTGGTAATATCACTCGTCATGTCGCGCGTCCAATACTGCCTCACAGTATATGGCAACGGATCTCAAAAGAACTTTGATCGGATTCAGAAAATTCTAAATTTCGCAGCTAGAGTTATTTTCGGCCGCCGCAAATTCGACCACGTCTCTGATCTCCGTGACCAACTCCGCTGGATGACTCCCAAAACCATGGCTGACTTCCAAACCCTGGTCACCGCCCACAAGGCCATACAGCGTGGAGAACCCGAGGTTCTGGCATCCATGTTTACATCAAATTCCGATGCCAGAGCGAGATCTACCCGTCAGGACCACCTTTTCCATCTCCCTCGGCCCCGATTAGAAACCGGCAAGCGTCGTTTTGCATATCGTGCCGCGACGTTACTGAACACCCTCCCCCGCGAGCTTGTGCAGCTGCCCCCCACCAGATTTGCTCGCGCCTCCAAAGCCAGACTTGTTCAGAGAATCTGAGCGTGGTATATGTGACTCTGCCCTAGTTTCGCCGCGTAGTTCGTGTATGCCTGTCATTGGTACCGTGCCACCAACGCGATATTCCGAACGTGACGAGTCTGAGTGCTCTGTGAGCAGTATGAATGTGCCGTGTGATGGTGTATTTGTTGAACTTTGCCTGTATGCTGCCAACCTGACACAGACTCTGAGCGGTAATCGCCACGCCAACTGTGGATGCTCATGAATGTAAATACATACATACAGTGTCGGTACCGCCGCCACTGCTGCCGCCGCCGGGGCCGCGCCCGGACGCGGCCGGGTCAGGCGTCATGCTGATAGGTTTTTTAGGTGCTCCTGTGTGCGTTATATAATCTGGCAGGGCACGAATGAAGTGTCACGGCGCGATCGGCGATATCTGTTAAAAAGTCCGGCTCGGTCCGGTGATCGAAAGTCTCAGATAGGGGTTTTGCGTCCGTATATTAAGGAATTATAATGAAACATTTCAAATTTCTCCCGTTTGTGATTTTGTTTGCTGTAATGAACTTCGAATGTAACATGTCACGAAATACCGATGTTTCGTCACCGACTACATGTTGATATTTGTATTACCTTCCTCATTGACAGGCTCACTATGGTTCACTTCGATTTGCGTGATTAATTCTGTCCTGAAATAAATCCCGGTCGATTTGTCAACTTATTTTGAATCAAAATAGCGCTGATGACTTGATGACATGGCATATTCGAATGTCATCGAGGACTGTGCAACTAGCAATGTCCTGCTGACGGTGATCTACTGAGTACATGCTCCTCCATGACGTGTGCAGGCTGAACATGTGCCGCCGTTCGCTGCAATAATACACACCCTATGCTGCACGTTACCAGCGGCCGGCGGCCCCTGGGTGTGGAATGTTCTCGTCACCACTGGCCAGTGCACGGGGAGAACAGAGAAGGGGCAGTTCTTTGATACGTAAAATGAGAGGGGGGATACAGGAGTGGAATAGGGACAACTATACACACCTTTTCCTTGAACTCCAGTCTTTAAATCCGACCGCCAGTGGACCGACGGTATTTTATTGTTAAATACGTGGAGGATTTGTACATAAATATTAATTTCACTTGAGATTCGAGAGATTCGAGATGAAATATTCCATTCACATGCACACGTCCCTATTCACCCCAGGCAGCGTCCCTATTCACCCCAGTTAACCGGTACTGTTTTGCGTACCAGCGACATTTATGAGGTTGATGACAGTTTGAGTTACAGTTTATATTTCTGTGGTGCGTGGCGCTGGTGCGTTCTATTTCAGTTTGTAATGTTCCGTCGTTTTGTCGGTGTGACTGCGTCGTGCCGCTGGACTGGCCGGGTCAGCAGGGTCAACCGGCAGCTGCAGCCGACCCAGCCTGGTCTGTGTTGACATCTGAGCTCGGCGCTCAGTGCTGCCGACACTGCGGCTGCATCTCAGGACGTGGCTGCACCCGATCCGCCTGCCGACGGAGCTACCACCACCGGTGCCGGTGCCGGCTCCGTGGCCGAGCTGGTCCGCTCATATGGCCACCATTGTTCCCCGGACCGCGCCGATATCGCTGACCGCTTACCGCTGACCGCTGACCGCTGACCGCTGACCGCTGACCGCTGACCGCTGACCGCTGACCGCCCCGCCCCGACGCTGTTGCAGGATTCCGGTCGTGCCACCCGAATCCGTGCAAAAACGGTGCCAAGTGCGAGCAGCGGCGACGCGGCGACACTCCTGTCTGCAAGTAAGTGTACGGCGCACAGCACCGCGCAGGGTGGAAAACACGGGCCCGAGCGGCCGCGCAGGGTGGAAAACACGGGCCCGAGCGGCCGCGCAGGGCCGCAGAGCGGCGTGCCTTCCCATGGGTTTCCTCTGTTGTGGATAAAAAGGCCGTACGGCCACGGCAGGGAGGTGGGGAGGGGGCGCAGCTGTGCCTGTTTGGAAGCAGAGCGAGGGGGCTGTGGAGTGTGGTAGAAAGGAACGCTTCGGTCCTGAAAGGCTTGGATCCTGTGCCGGGATACGCGCTGTGGATCCTGTGCCGGGATACGCGCTGTGGATCCTGTGTCGGGATACGCGCTGTGGATCCTGTGTCGGGATACGCGCTGTGGATCCTGTGCCGGGATACGCGCTGTGGATCCTGTGCCGGGATACGCGCTGTGGATCCTGTGCCGGGATACGCGCTGTGGATCCTGTGTCGGGATACGCGCTGTGGATCCTGTGCCGGGATACGCGCTGTGGATCCTGTGCCGGGATACGCGCTGTGGATCCTGTGCCGGGATACGCGCTGTGGATCCTGTGTCGGGATACGCGCTGTGGATCCTGTGTCGGGATACGCGCTGGTTTTTATGTGCATTTATGCGTATTAATTGAATTCGGTGAGCGTGCACATGGGGGTTATCGTAAGCTGATATCTGATGTCAATACCTCTATGATTGGGCGATCGAAAGGATGTAGGGACGTAAATCCTCTGTTCTTGTCACACCGTTCACGATTTAAGCTGCGCCTCCAGCTAGCTGGCTCTACGCCTGATGTGTCTTCTTTCTCCCCGTGTGTGCTCTCCTCGCATGACTTTCGTATCGGCTCGCTTGCTGCAAGTCGTGACGATGGCCTTGAGTTCAAAGCTCATCTCTGGCATTTTTTATCGGAGCTTATACTCTGTGCATGTAGAAGTGCATGATAACTTTGTAGTGCCGACACCATCAGAAATGCCACTCAACACGCTAAAAACGGATGCTTTGGGTAGATCAACAGTGGTTGCTACGGGAACCGAACTGCGATTATTGGTTGAAAACCGGACCCAGGAGTCGTCTGTTCGGCGTCGGAGTAGGATCCGGCTGGCTGCGCCCGCCCGCCTCCCGCGCGGGCCGCGTCCGTGGCCGGTGGGCGGCTATTCGCGGCGCCGGGGTGTGCCGACCGGCTCTCTCTCTATCTCTATCTCTCTCCGGCCGGCCAGCCGTTTATGGAGCCGGTCAATCATCCTCATTGCGGCGTAATTGCCGCGCGGGAAGGCCGGCGCGCCGATTTGGCATGCAGCCGGCGCGCGGCACGGCCGTGCCGTACCCGCGCCGGGACCGCCGCCGCCGCGCCATTAATTGGCCGTGTCCGCGTCGGACGGGGCGCGCCTCAATCGGCACGTCGCTTTCTCCCCCCGTCGCCGCCCAGTGTTGCCGGCGTCCGTGACTGTCCGTGACTGTCTGTCTGTCTGCTGGGTCATGGAGCTGTCTGGGTGCGGCGGACCCGCCAGTCCCTCAGCCGGACGGCTCGTCACCGAACAAATTCCCCGCGTCGCGCGATCGGGTCGTATTGGGTGCGGCGGACCCGCCAGTCCCTCAGCCGGACGGCTCGTCACCGAACAAATTACCCGCGTCGCGCGATGGTCGTATATCGTCCTGGTCGCGTCCGCTCCGTCCGCGACTCGCACTCTCGCACACCTGCCTCTGTTCGTTATCGCTGCGATAGCGGGGCCGACGGAGACGGAGCCGGGTCGACTCAAGATAGCCGCGCCCTACTCAGGCGGCCGAGCCGCCGAGTCGGACGGAGTCGACTCTCAGCTGACACACTGGACTTGGAACCGGCTGTATCTGAGATATGGATACCGCTGGAGCCGCCTCAGCCCAGCCCGGCGCGGTCAGGTGTCCGGGCTGACGGCGCCTGACGCTGCTGGTTGGGGGTTCACCAGCGGCCGTGCAGAGCTCTACGGGTCGGGCTGGCTCGCGGTGCCCGGCCTTGTCTCGCCGTCCGGCCTCTCGCGTCTCCGTGACGTGCGTACCGATGGTGGCGGCTGACTTCGTCTCGTGTTCAGCGGGCGGCTCGCGTGCCGGTGGAAGAGAGATGGCCCGCTCACGTCTCCCGGTAGAAGAGAGAGAGAGAGAGAGAGAGAGAGAGAGAGAGAGAGAGAGAGAGAGAGAGAGAGAGAGAGAGAGAGAGAG
This sequence comes from Chirona hameri, assembly GCA_036785665.1. NCBI lineage: Eukaryota > Metazoa > Arthropoda > Thecostraca > Balanomorpha > Balanidae > Chirona > Chirona hameri. The sequence goes on from JAXIVJ010012569.1 coordinate 19,731, forward strand.
CGAGAGCGAGAGCGAGAGCGAGAGCGAGAGCGAGAGCGAGAGCGAGAGCGAGAGCGAGAGCGAGAGCGAGAGCGAGAGCGAGAGCGAGAGCGAGAGCGAGAGCGAGAGAGAAAGAGAGAGAGAGAGAGAGAGAGAGAGAGAGAGAGAGAGAGAGAGAGAGAGAGAGAGAGAGAGAGAGAGAGAGAGAGAGCCCGCTCACGTCTCCCGGTGCAGGAGATAGCCCGCTCACGTATAGCCCGCTCACGTCTCCCGGTGGAAGAGAGAGGTGGCCCGCTCACGTCTCCCGGTGGAAGAGAGAGATGGCCCGCTCACGTCTCCCGGTGGAAGAGAGAGATGGCCCGCTCACGTCTCCCGGTGGAAGAGAGAGATGGCCCGCTCACGTCTCCCCGGTGGAAGAGAGATGGCCCGCTCACGTCTCCCGGTGCAGAGCGCTGAACAGCCGGCTGGCTGGCTGGCTGGCTGGCAGGCAGGCAGGGCTCCGCCGCCGGCTGGTGCCGTCTGCCCTTGGATGCCCGCCGCCGCAGGATCAGCGTGTCTGGTAATCGGGAAGGAAGGATCGGACCACCTCTGCCCGAATCCTCTCACCAGCAGACACCAGCAGAGCTGGACTGTCCCGGCACCTGCCCAAATTCTGGCAGACCGAGCCGCCCTCGGACCCTGCTGTACCTCAGCACCCTGACTTTGTGGGCGAACTATCATTGACTTCAGCGTTCTGCTACTGACACTGCCAGGCGATCGCGTGTTGACCGCCGACCAAGCGGCCCATGTCCCCCAGCCCAGGAGTCCGGTGTCTCCAACCGGGCACACTGTCTCCAGCCGGGCACACTCTGTCTCCAGCCCAGGACTGCCGTTATCTGAGCCCAGGACGCCGGTATCGCGCCGCGTGTGCCGTGTGCGTCGCCACCGACCGGCGACCGTATGTCTCGGGGTCGCCGACGGCTCTCGGTGGGCACACACGGCCGTAACTCGCCCGGCCGCCACCACCTGTTTATTTACTGCGGGCCCCGAGCCACGCACCCTGTTAACGGCGCGGTGCGGCCGCTCCGATTACCGCACAAAAACACCGCGCCGACCCCGCCGCCGAGCTGTGAGACGCGGCCAACACGGCGCGGCGAGCTGTGAGACGCAGCCAACACGGCGCGGCAAGCTGTGAGACGCGGCCGGCGTAGACGGCGGATCTTGTCAGCGGCGGGCGCCGGGCGCTGCTCCAGCCCCGCCCACTCGCCGCCGCCGCGCCTCTCGGGGCAGCGCCAGATACGCGTCGCGCTGTTTGTCTCACGGGGTTGTTATCAGCAGTGAGGTGGCCGGGCTGTTACACACTACGCAGACGACACACAGGCGGCCGGGCTGGTACACACGACACAGGCGGCGCACACTAGGGGTGCCATATAATCATGGCAATTGCGGTGCCCTAAAACACTAGCCATCATCATCAGGCGATCGAGGCGGCACTGAGGCGGTGACGCTCTGACCCGCACTGCAGACGAACGGCTTGCCGGAGGCTGCGGCGGCGGCGGTGATCGCCAAACGCAGCTGCGTGGCAGGCTAACACTGGCGGCGGTGGTGAATTTGGCGCCTTGTGCGTCGCTGCAGTCGCCGAGCGGCTCCCGTGTCGCCAACGGCGACGGCAGCGGACTGGACGGCGGCTGGTCTGGACTCTGGGAGGGCTCGAGTCCGAACCGAACGAGGTTGAAGCGGCAGCGGCAGCGGCAGCGGAGCGAGGTCAGGGACGCAGAGCAGGTCCGAGCACGTGCGGGTGAGGCCGGCCACGGACGCTGCCGACGGCGCACGTCGTGACTGACCGATCACGCGGCCGACCCACTCGACGAGACCCGGCACGAGGCGACCTTTGACCGGGAGCGGGGCCACGCCGGCGGCTTCCGTGCGTCCCGACACTGCTCCCGCGCCGCCGCCGCCGAGCCAGCCGGCAGGCCAAACCGCCAGTGTCGGACTTCACTGTGTGTGGGAACACCGCCGCCGCATCGATCCCTGTTGGAGTTTTTGTGGGGCGTCAGCCGCCCGCGGCGTACGCGCGTCTCGCCTCAAAGCCACAATCACGGCGGCTCGGAGGGCGCCCACCGATCGGGGCCGATGCACCGTGCGCCGTTGATTATGGTGGCCAGCGTCCGCCCGGGGTGGGCCTCTGGCGGTTGGTCCGGCGGTGCGCCTGCCCGCGGGGTCGCCCCGGGCGTCAGACAGACAGCAGACAGACGCTGTGGGAGCGGCCGCCCGCGTCCGGTCGTCCGGGGCACGGCCGCCCGGGGAGGGAGAGGGCGTGTCGCGCGTGGTGATTAGCGGTGGAATTATGGGTCATTGGTGGGATATGCACGGCTGGGGTGGCAGAGGCCGCTCTGGAGGTGCAGCGTTCCGCGAAACGTCTTATTACTCGCCGCCGGGCGTGGGCATTGTGTTCGAATTTCGACTCCAGCACATTCTCCGGCCTGCGACTGGCCAAGGTTGTTTTGTGTGCTCAGCTGGATGCAATCCGTCTCATGACAGTGAAGGGCGCTGAGCCTGTGAACGCGCTGCTGCAGCCGTTCACGGAAGCCGCCCTGCACCCGAGCATGTGCCACGCACCGCGGCCGCTCACAGGCTATTGTCGCACACACAAACACCGGCCGGCAAGATGTGGGCAGCCACATTCCTCGAGCGGACGTTTTACCGGCTGCAACACTGTCCTGTCCGTGTCGCGGCGGCGACTGCTGCTCTCCCACGACGGGGAGCTGGCAGCTGGCGTCTGGAGCAGCCAGTCAGCCAGCCAGCCAGGATGAGATACTGTCCTGCTGCGGCCCGGCGCGAGACGCCACCGCGCGTCCCGCGCCGCGCCGTGCCGTGCCGCGCGTGGACAGGCGGGCGACACCGGACACTGGCCGATGGGCGCGATAGCGACTGTGAAAATAAACAGCCCACTGTGCGGCATGTGTCGCGCCCCTGCTCCGCCGCTCTCGGCTCGTTCTCGCCGACTAATGGGAAGTGGAGGGTCGTGCGGGGCGCCTCAGTTTGGAGCGAGGTCATACGGGCGTCCGGGGGCGAAGGAGGGCGTCGGAGGTCGCCGCGGGCGCAGAGGGTCGCTGCGGGCGCCGAGGGTCGCCGCGGGCGCAGACGCTTCCGTTGGAATGTGTGCCCGCGGCGGGGTGGGGGTCGGGAAGACGCTGGCCACATGTCGCTGGAATGTCCCCTGTCGGCTACTGGCTGGTGGCGAGGCCGGCCCCCGCTCCAGCTGTAGGGGAGGGGGCAGGTGGTCCGAGCCCGAGGCGTGCCCCGTCGTCTGCTACCGTTGCCGGCGGTCGGTGACCCTTTACGCAGGACGACGCTCTGGGATGGGAACGACCGGGTATCTCGTCAGGCCCGGGATGACCCGCTGGCAAGAAGGGGAAGCGAGCCGGACACCGCACTAGCGCTGATTCGACGAATAGAGGTGCATGGAGTAACAGTAACGCTGAGTCGAAGAACAGAGGTTCATGGACTCGGGAAAGTAGCCCAGTTTGGGGTGGCCTCTCGAGTTAGGTGAGTCAGTGCGGCGGTGGCTGATCCAGAGTTTTCTGAGTTCGTTGCCCCCGGTTAGAATCCGTGCCGCGCATCTCTCACTGGTCATGCGATCGGGAATGTTCCAGAGAAATGACTGAATCTCTGAGCATGATTTATGTCGCGGGTATTACGTCTCATGCGCGATGCCGCACACGCTTTTCCCATGAGCCTATCTGGGAAGGGCAATGACGCAGTTTGAAGCTAAATCTGCTCATGTTCGGCTTAGGATTTGTTCGCTCCGTGCAGTGAGTGCAAATCTCCGGCCTGCTCCTTCACTGTCCAGACTCCAGAGTAACGGACTTAGCAATGCTGCATGTCCAGCTATTTGTGCACAGAAAGTAACGCGGTGTTTCAATCATGCGCATTGCGCACGCAACAGAGCAAAAACGCTGGGAAGTCCAGCTTTGGAATGCCTCGGACAGAGGAAAACCGTTTTGCATGTTGCTGCTGTTGAATGCCGTGAAATGGATAGTGTTCGCACTACATGTTACGTAAATGGGGCCGGATAATTAGACCATGTTCCCGTCCTGTGAAACTGCATTGTCTTGGTAAACAGCGCTCATGTCTTGCAAAATGGGTTGCACGCTTTTTCGGGAAGCGGATATGAGCAGGGCCGCGGACAGGCGGGTGCGTCACTTTAGCCTCGGGCGGAGGCGATGCGTCACTATCGCCACTGAGAAACATGAGTGATACACTCGACGGCGTGCGGTGCGTCATATCTGCCCACTGGCCGCGGTAAGCAGGTCGTGACCACCGCTGACCATCGCTGACTAGTGACGGCAAGCTGACCTGCCTGTTGGCACTGCTGACCTGCCTGTTGGCACTGCTGGCCTGCCTGTTGGCACTGCTGACCTGCCTGTTGGCACTGCTGACCTGCCTGTTGAACCATTGGCGATGGGGAGTGGACTGGTGACCACTGCTAACCAGTGACGGCAGGGAGCGAGCTGCTGCTACATTGTTACAGCGGCGGTCACACCCCACCCTGTCGGCCCCGGCCCGCCGCCGGCCGCGGGAGGCAAGCACGCTGACGCCCTCTGGAATGTGACGGGGGTGCTCCCCTCGTCCCTGGCGACGCCCCCGGGCGGGCCGGACGCGGCCAGCGACAAATGGAGGCGGCTCGGGAAACGCTCGGCATGTCGGAGAGGCACGGCGTTCACCGCCGTCACCGCCGTGCCCCGTGCCGTGCGAGCCGCCCGTCCCACCTCATGAATAAAACCGAGGTGTCAGGCGGTGACCGCTGCCTGCCGGCCGGCTGAGACCAGACGAGCGGTCGGCACCTGGCAGTGGCCGCCTGGCCACCGCCTGTCCACCGGCCAAGGTCTCGGGCTCCGGCTAGCTCGGACCGTGGACGCCCTGAGAGCGGCGGCGCTGCACGCTCGCCGACCGCCTTTGTCGCGCTGAGAGCCGCGTCGATGTGGTGTGACCGCCGCGTCACGCGTCACGGTGTCGCGCGGTGTCGTGCGCCGCTGTCGTGCTCGCCGGGCGCCCCGCTGGTGACGGCTCTGGTGGCGAGGTGACGGCGGTGACGCGGATTTTGCGTCGCGGCGCCGCGGCCGCGGAGAGGGTCCAAGGGGCGAGCTGCGGAGACGGCGGCGGCCGCGCTGGCCGGCCATCTGGCGTGCGAGCGCAGGTGGCCGGCGTCTCCTCCAATCAGCGCCGCCGCTGACGTGACGTCACCGCTCTCCGGCCCAGCTGCCGGCGCGGCGGCGACCCCGCGGCACGGCCGGGCGGGACGGGAGCCGGTGACCGAGCGGAGCACGTGGGCCCTGAATGAGCGTCCCGCCGTCGGGCAGCACCTCTTCATTAGCGGTGCAACACGAGCTGGGCTGGGGCGAGGTAGTTTGTCACCCCTGCCGACACCCGCACACGCAGACTCCGGCGGACACGAGACACCCGTCATCCGCCACATGTCACAGAAAAACAACATCTTCCCCGGTCCGCCCCGTATGCGTCCCCGCCGTGTTTTTCGTCCGTGTTTCGCTCATCACGGAGCCTCCCGATTCGGTCCCGGTCAGGGTCGGCTCGCTCCTCGGAAGCCCCGCTGCCTTCGGCCACACTTCACGGCGTCTCGGCGTGGGAACTCGTGCCGCTCCAGCCGCTGTCATTCGCCGTGTAATTGGTGGCCGGGTCGAGCCTACCCGCCCCGTCACGGCCGGCCGGCCAAGGGAGACAGCCGGCCCGGCACCCGCCACGGCTCCAGCCGCGCCCGGCCGCGCCCGGGCCGCGCGGGTGCCGGGCGGGACCGGAGATACGATCAGCGACTGAGGTACCGGACGGAGAGCCATTAGAAACGCGCCGAGGGCGTCGAAGGAATCCGCGCTGCCCCACGGCGCTAATTGAGCGTCGGCTGGACGCCCGCGGCCCGTCCGCCGGGGCCGGAGCCGCCGCCGGAGCCACCTGAACCGGAGCTGGAGCTGAGGTTGGATCCGGAGCCTGAGTCGGAGTCAGAATGGCCCGGCCGGAGCCGGCGGTGAAGTCGGAGCCATGACCTTCCACGGGAGTTCTCACGACGGCGGTGGTCATGATTGCCGGGCGGTGCCGCGGCTGTAATGGCCGCTGATGGCTGCCCTCTGCCCCGTCTGCCCCGGACGCAGCTGACACGGGTCGGCGCTGGCCTCTGGCCCCGGCGGCGGGCACCCGGCACCGGGATCGGCGGCACCAGAGGTGGCCGACCGCCGCGCCCGCTCTCTGTGGCTTATCCCCCTCTAGCCGGCTGAGGTTTTTTTTTTCATGAGGCTTCAAGCCATTGAATCCGGAATGAGATTAATGGTCCATATTTTTTTTCCGAAAGGGTTAAAAATCGGGTAATAATTCACATATTATTAAGTGGACCATAATATGGAGTGTGTTTTTTTCTTTCCCACCGCTGGTGGCTTTGGCAGCAGGTTTTGAATACGGCTGGTTGGCTACGCGATGAATAGATGAGCTGCTCTGTGTTACATGCATCGATCTGGTATCGGGAGCGGTGCTTGAGGGCCTTTGTTGGCTCTCAGTGGGCCATCTGTGAGCTCCTGGGCGTCGCACGTTACGGGACAATGGGCCGCCTGCAACGCGGCCGGACCGGCTAATCTATGGGAAAACGGCATAAAAATGCGCGCCGCCGGGAAGTACAACAAGCGGCTGTTGATGTTAATTGGATATTGGGCGGCGGGCGGGCGGGCCGGGCGCGCGAGGGGAGGGAGGCGCGCGCTGATCCATCTCTGGGGAGCCGCTCGAGTCAACAACACGCGTGAGAACGGCGGAGGCCGGACCCGCCTCCCGGCCCTCCCGTCCCTCCCGTCCCTCCCGTCCCTCCCGTCCCTCCCGTCCCTCCCGTCCCTCCCGTCCCTCCCGTCCCTCCCGTCCCTCCCGTCCCTCCCGTTCCTCCCGTTCCTCCCGTTCCTCCCGTTCCTCCGTTTCCTCCCGTCCCTCCCGTCCCTCCCGTCCCTCCCGTCCCTCCCGTCCCTCCCGTCCCTCCCGTCCCTCCCGTCCCTCCCGTCCCTCCCGTCCCTCCCGTCCCTCCCGTTCCTCCCGTTCCTCCCGTTCCTCCCGTTCCTCCGTTTCCTCCCGTCCCTCCCGTCCCTCCCGTCCCTCCCGTCCCTCCCGTCCCTCCCGTCCCTCCCGTCCCTCCCGTCCCTCCCGTCCCTCCCGTCCCTCCCGTCCCTCCCGTCCCTCCCGTCCCTCCCGTCCCTCCCGTTCCGCGTACCCGCCAATCTGCCCTGCTGCCTGCCCCCGATCCCGTCCGTCAGACCTGCCCGGCGGGGATGGCGCAGTCGGTAGCCGAACCCGCGGCAGCTCTGACCGCTCTCACTCGACATCTCTCGACATCCCACCCGACATCTCACCCGACATCCCACCCGACATCCCACCCGAAATCCCACCCGAAATCCCACCCGACATCCCCGCCCGACATCCCACCCGAAATCCCACCCGACATCCCACCCGAAATCCCACCCGACATCCCACCAGAAATCCCCACCCAACATCCCACCCGACATCCCACCCAACATCCCACCCAACATCCCACCCAACATCCCACCCGACATCCCACCCGACATCCCACCCGACATCCCCGCCCGCGTGATCGGGTCCATGCCGCCTGTTAGCAGCGCAATCATCACCCCCAACCAGCAGAGACGCCACCCCTTTGTCGGGGGTGATTATTGCTTTAGATTTGGCAAATGGAGCCGCGGCGGTCATTTTTCACGGCCCACTTGTCGCCTGGCGATACAAAGCGCGGCGGCACTGGCGGCGCATTTGTCACCGTGCCGGTCCGCTCGCGCCACGGCCGCCGCCGCTTTGTCTTTGCATTGTCCCGAAGCGGGACAAATGGACGCCGCTAGGCGATGGAGCCCATCAGCCAGATACGATTGCCGCCGCGATATGGTGTCGCGCGCCATCACTCGCCGCCGCCGCGCCGTTGCTCACTGCACGGCGATGGTGTGGAGCGTGCGTAAGGGGTGCGCAGCGGGGCGGTCCTGTCCGGTTGGTCACGCGGCAAACTGTCTCCGTGACGTGTTCCCCCCGAACTGTCTCCGTGACGTGTGCCCCCCCGAACTGTCTCCGTGACGTGTGCCCCCCGAACTGTCTCCGTGACGTGTGCCCCCCGAACTGTCTCCGTGACGTGTTCCCCCGAACTGTCTCCGTGACGTGTGCCCCCCAAACTGTCTCCGTGTCGTGTGCCCCCCCCCCCCCGAACTGTCTCCGTGACGTGTGCCCCCGAACTGTCTCCGTGACGTGTGCCCCCCAGACTGTCTCCGTGACGTGTGCCCCCCGAACTGTCTCCGTGACGTGTGCCCCCCAACTGTCTCCGTGACGTGTGCCCCCCGAACTGTCTCCGTGACGTGTGCCCCCGAACTGTCTCCGTGACGTGTACCCCCCGAACTGTCTCCGTGACGTGTGCCCCCGAACTGTCTCCGTGACGTGTGCCCCGAACTGTCTCCGTGACGTGTGCCCCCCGAACTGTCTTCGTGACGTGTGCCCCCCGAACTGTCTCCGTGACGTGTGCCCCCCGAACTGTCTCCGTGACGTGTGCCCCCCGAACTGTCTCCGTGACGTGTGCCCCCCGAACTGTCCGTGACGTGTGCCCCCCCCCGAACTGTATCCGTGATGTGTGCCCCCCGAACTGTCTCCGTGACGTGTGCCCCCGAACTGTCTCCGTGACGTGTGCCCCCGAACTGTCTCCGTGACGTGTGCCCCCCCCCCCCCCCGAACTGTCTCCGTGACGTGTGCCCCCCCGAACTGTCTCCGTGACGTGTGCCCCCGAACTGTCTCCGTGACGTGTGCCCCCCCCCCCCCCCCCCCCCTCGAACTGTCTCCGTGACGTGTGCCCCCGAACTGTCTCCGTGACGTGTGCCCCTGTAATGGGCGACACAGGTGCGGTCTTGGGTGCTACGACGACGCGCAGCTTTCCTTGTGAATCGGTTGGTTCGGAATCTGTACTGCCGCCGGCGCGACGGTAGCCGGCTCTTCTAATTAATTCCGTCGGCCTCCGAGGGTTATACGTCTCAGGTTATTAGCTCCAGCTGCGCGGCTCCCTCCCGCCAATTGGCCTGTAATGAGTCGGTTTCTCCACTCTCGCCCACAGGTTCTCGATTTGGCAGAAATTATTTATGAAACGGCCGTATTTGTTTCTTCCCATGATGATGTGTTCCGATATTGAAGTCGGAAAGTTGCTTTCCCATGGCGTAATTCCTGTGCGTGTTTCGGTCCTGTCGCTTGCATCTGTGCTGGTCTTAAACCAAGCATTGCATCATTTGGCCGGCAAGCTTATGCCCTCGGCTTCATCGCGTGGTTCACCAGGCGTTTTTGTGGACTCGGCATCTCTGAACCTGCCATCCCACCGTTGAAGGTTTCTGGCCAACCGTATCGCGAATTAGTCTCCTCCCTGGGGACAGTTTCCGATTCTCGGCATGCCCCTGGCTCTGTCTTTAAAGCTTTGCATCCTCCCACCCCATCCTGTCATCCCACCTTTGGGATGCCTCCAGCAGTCTTCACCCTCCCCTCCCCTGTCCGTCTCTGGTGACTCCGCTGTGACTCTAGTGACTCAGGTGACACTCGGCGGGACTCCCGGTCGCAATGATCGATCAGCGCTGACACGCTGCTTTTTACCTCGCTCACCGGCCGGTTTTGTCTCTCCAGCCATGACGCCCGTGAGCGGGGTCGTGTCGTGTGCCAACTAGCCAGGCCCTCAGAGATGATAAGCGGCTCGATCGGCCGTCCTCTCCGGGGGACAGCCGGGGCGCCGCGCTCGGTTTTTATTCGTCCGTGTTTATTGACGCGGGAGAGCGGACGAGACGGCCGATCTGTCACAGGACCGCCGTGCAGCGCTGATTGGACGCCGCTCACAGCGGGTTTCCCCGCATGACGTGCGAAACGCCGCCAGAAAATGACATCTCACGGATATCGGTGCGCTGTTGGCAGTCCGATCGTAAGGCGATCTTGATCCTGTTTAATCCCGCTGACAGGGGGGGATGCTGACGGAGACGGCGTGTGACACAGAACAGTCTTGGGAGATGTTTATTGGCTTACGTAGGCGGCGGAGAGAGTTAGCGTGAGAGCGGGCATCCCACTTTCTCGGGAATTGGGAACATAAACATTAAGGTGATGCATGGAAAGGATCAGCCTAAAACAATACTTTGGCACACCCATTTTTGGAGACGTTCACACGGTCTTGTGTAGAAGAAAAAAACGCCGCTTGGAAGTGGGAACTGGGGAGGGTTTGTTAAAGGGAATGTTTCACCTTTGTATTGGTTTTGAACTGAGATAGCCATTATCTTTGGCCGTTATTTAAATGTCGAAAATACTAAGGTCATTTTCCCAAAAACTTAGTCGTTTTTAAGCAATGTAATTTATAAGTTGCAAAATGGGGTTTAGGCTAGTGCCGCCGCTGATTGGCTGACAGCCACTTTGTCAGCCAATCCCACTTTCTCAGCCAATCAGCGGCGGTCTATAGCTCAATAATGACGTCATCATCCCAAATTTAACAACTTAATTTGTATAAAGTTAAGTGACTTTTCGAGAGAAAAAATATCACCCATCGTGTTCAGCAGCACTTACTTTCATATTTTCGACTACAACCAGCGTATATTTGACAACTTTCAGAAAGGTGAAAGGAAAGGATATGGAGTGATTCCATGTAAATAACGGCGATAAGCATGATGTATTGTGTGGAAAAGGAACATTCAAACCCGTTAGACCCGGTGTTTCCACATGTTGTGCACCACTGACGCTACCTGCTGTTTCTCCGCAGATGTCCCCAAACGCACGTGGGTACGTACTGCCAGTATGAAAATCCCTGCTTGACTGGCCGCGGCCAGCGCTGCCAGAACAGCGGCCGCTGTAAAGTCGAGCTGAACGACAGCTCCAACCCTCAGTTCTCCTGTGAGTGTCCGATCGGCTACACGGCCAGCCTGTGCGAGATCCCGCTGGCCAACGCCTGTGACAGCGAGCCGTGCCAGAACGGCGGCACCTGCTCGCTGGAGACGCTTGACCGCTACCGCTGCACGTGCCCGGCCCGCTTCCGCGGCTCCAACTGCGAGCTGAAGGACCACTGCGCGTCGCAGCCGTGCCGCAACGCGGCGCGCTGCACCTCGCTGGAGTCGAGCTACCGCTGCCAGTGCGCCGACGGCTTCACCGGCTCCAAGTGCACCGACGACATCAACGAGTGCGACGGCGCGCCCTGCGCCCACGGCCGCTGCGTCAACACCTTCGGCAGTTACCAGTGAGTACCGCGGGGTCGGGGTTGGGGTGTGGGAGAGGCCTGAGAGGCTCAATGAGTACCGCGGGCACAGGGATGTGTGGGGTGGGAGAGGGTCCCACGTCTCCGAAAGCTGATTGTGAGCGTCGCAGATCTCGGGTTTAGGTGGGAAGTGAGAATTCTGCATGGGGATATAGCCACAGGAGCCAGGGAGTGTGAGCGTAAGATCTGCCGGCTGGTGCGCGGCTGCAACGTACGGCCACTCCCGGGCTCTGACGCCGCCTCTGACGCCGCCTCTGACGCTGGGCTGCATACCGCAGAGCAGTACAGTACTGCAGTATGGCGCACACTGATCCGGCTCATCCTGAGAGGCGGCGGCTCGTCGAGGCGGCTCGTCGAGGCGTTTTACGGCTGTGCTGGCGGCACGAAGCGGCACTGTTAGGCGGCGCAGGAGAAACATGACCGCCATCCCGGCCCCGAGGAGCGGGTTACCGTTTGGCGCGGGCGGCGGTGGCGTGCACGGGCCGGCCGGCGGCGGGTGCAGAGTGGCCCGGCGGGGTGCCGCTGCCGTGGAGGAGCAGCGGGCCACTGTTTGGCGCCGCGCCGGTGCGTTTCGGGTGGTATGCGGCTTGAAGCGGCTGATCCCGCCGCCACCGACAGTCGCCGGCGCCAGCTGACAGTGCACCGCTGACAGGGAGCGCGCGGCGCGGGCCGGAACACAGAGCTCATTACCGGCGACGGCTCCAACAGTGCGTGGTGCCGCGAAAAAAACGCGTGGTAATGGCCCCGGGCCGGGCCGGGCCGGGCCCTGATGGTGGCGGAAATAGGGACTGCAACCATGTGCCGCGCTGGTACAAACATATATGTAAGGACACAAACAATAGATCAGCCCACGCGTTTCTATTTATGGTATCCAGCAGAAGCAGTTCACAAAAGCTGCAGTTCAAATGGTCCAACTAGGAAACTGTTTTGTTTTAAGTTTCATTGATTCCGTTTGTGAATAAAGTCGGCTGCTCAGTTTCGGCGAACAGCCGCGGTGAAGCGGTGACTGCGATGTCCGTCGCCGTTAGGTGACTGTGCGCGACAATCACTACCACCACCGCCACTGGACCTGCGGCCATCGGACGCCCCTGAGGACATGAAGGAGCGGTGGGCGGTGAGCTGCCGACCGTGACTCGTGAGAACTGGGGAACATGGCCCGCCGCCTCGGCCGCCTCGGCCGCCTCGGCCGCCAGCGGGCAGACGGCGCCGGACCGGTGTCGGAGCCGAATCTAGGCCGGATCGAAAATGATAGCCCTGGATTGTTGTGTAATTTCCACCGGCTGGACGCTGAGAAACGTGTCTGCCTGTAGTCATGAGTGGCCCAGGCGTCCAACTGTATTCGTCTGGGATGACGAGCTGTAAGTTAACATGGAGTAAGCAGCTGATAAATCACCGGACCTCAGCTAAAAGCGGCGGCGGCAGAGCCTGTTTATAGGCCTCGGGGTCGACGGAGACGGCTGGGAGGGGTCGTCGGGCGCAGGTGGGCTTGGTCAGCTGAATTGTGCGGGCGAGACCGGCAGTGGCCGCGATAGGGCAGGTGTGACCACTGCAGTCCGACCCCCCCCCCCCCCCCCCCTCCCCCTCCCTCGCTGGGGAGGGGTGTTTGTGTGCGGGCATCGAAACCCGCCACCTGTTGGGTCACCAGGGGCAGGGGTCGCCGCCCGGACAAACAACGTTAAAACGCTGGGCCCGGGAGGTTTGTCGGACGAGCTCTGCCGGTATACTATGATAATTCGTGGGGGATGCGACTGGACGGGGAGGGAGGTCGGGTCGGGTCGGCTGCGGGTGACGGTGTCGCCGGTCGAGGCTGCTTGCCTACGGGAGGTTTGTCGGACGAGCTCTGCCGGTATACTATGATAATTCGTGGAGGATGCGACTGGACGGGGAGGGAGGTCGGGTCGGGTCGGCTGCGGGTGACGGTGTCGCCGGTCGAGGCTGCTTGCCTACGGGAGGTTTGTCGGACGAGCTCTGCCGGTATACTATGATAATTCGTGGGGGATGCGACTGGACGGGGAGGTAGGGGGGGGGGTCGGCTGCGGGTGACGGTGTCGCCGGTCGAGGCTGCTTGCCTACGGGAGGTTTGTCGGACGAGCTCTGCCGGTATACTATGATAATTCGTGGGGGATGCGACTGGACGGGGAGGTAGGGGGGGGGGGGGGGGGGGGGGGTCGGCTGCGGGTGACGGTGTCGCCGGTCGAGGCTGCTTGCCTACCCACCTGCCGAACTGTCGGTGGGACTGGGAGCGGCCCCGGTATCACGCCGTGAGCGATCGCTGTTGTCGGGATCAGGAGGCCGTCGCTGCCGGCGCGTATCGCTACGCCGTATTTACTCACCGATACCGCCATTGACGGCTTTTACACAAAAAGTGAAATATGGCTCCCACCTGAGCTGACGCGACGCGCATTTCGTGGAGTGTTTAAACAGGCGGTGAGTGGGAGCGGCGGCGCTGTGTGGATTCCTGCCGCGCTCAGGCCTCAGGCAGCCACTCACTGTGCCATGTTCACTTATGCGCGTTTGATTATATTTATGTCCCGATCATAACGAGTGACATCCCAGAAACAAGACGCGGCGGCGCTGTGAATTATGTACGCTTTGACGTTGTCATGTTGAATTATTGAAGTGATTCTGCTATCGCGCCGTGGCAGGTGTTGAATGTCTGAGCCGGTTTGTCACTGTTGGCTGGCTAACACATCGCTATGCACCGCACCGCGTACCGTCTGCCCGGCCGGCGCGCTCCCCCGATAGGCTAAGCGATGGCCATGCGTCTCACACCATCTCTGGCGCGCATCTGAGACGCCTCAGCTGCCGTCACACGTGGACAAATCGGACGAAAACTCGGCATAATTTCGGGGAGTTTTGGCTTTCATGCTTCGAAGAAAACCATGCAGGATGTATTTACCGATCAAAAGCCCACGGATCTTCCTCGGAAGCTTTCAATTGATTTATACTTCAAATGGTTCGTTTTCGCAGCACGAAGTGAAAACTTCCCGAAATACTGTTGCAAATTTCGTCGATGGCTTCTTTGAATAGCGGTCTCGTGTCGCCACTGCCGTGGGTCCTGTAGGCCGTGCCACCTCCGACTGTGTCCATGACCCGTGACCCCATCTGATTGACCTCTGCCCCGCCTCAGGTGCATCTGTGACGCCGGCTACACGGGCCGCAACTGCGACACCAACTATGTGCCGTGCGTGCCGTCACCGTGTCGGAACGGCGGCAACTGTACCGTCATCAACGACCTCGAGCATTTCTGCAAGTGCCCTCTCGGTGAGTGTTGGTCCGCCGCCCGCCCCCCGGTTCCCGGGTCGGGACGTTTATCTCGTGTTCTCTCTGGTGAGTGCTACCCTGCTGTTCTTTTGTACAAGATTGTCTTGGTGTTGGGATGGGTTTCTTAAAAAAGCCCTGCGGCACGTTAACCCTATTTGTAACAGGGGGGGGGGGCGGCGGATCCGCCCCCCCCCCCCTTCATGTTTTTCGCAGATATCTCCAGAACGGCTGGGAGCAGGTCCATGCAATTTTGGGACTTCACCCAAAATTGATTTTCTCATACGGAGTTTTGAGTTTTCTCATTTTGAGTTCTTAATCTGAACAGAGGCGGTTACAGGGCACGTTTTTGGGAGGATTCTGTGGAGACATCTGGCGATAATACGGAAATTCGATATTCACGGTTTCTTCCTAACTGCCTCTAGTATAAAGGAGTTACATCGGTTTACGGTGATTGAAACAAGTGCAAATTAGTTGATATTCATTCAATATCATAAAAATGTCATGGCAGAGGCGGTTTCAGGGGCTTGAAAAGGGGAGGTTTCTAGGAAGTATTAAATGCTTGGCGGGAAGCCAATAGAGCGATGTAAGGGGCATTTATAGCTATCAAGATGTAAAAGATAGGTTCTCTTTCCATTATTTGCATAATTTATTACATATAGAGTTGCAGGGGCGTGTTCAGGCACATGAAAAGGGGGGGGGTGAGTGTGACTTGACATGGTGATGACGATATTCCAGCGATTACGGCGCAATATACGGTTATTTTATAATGATGTATGCACATATGAGGACAGGAGAGGGAATGACGTCATTTTTTTTGCAGGGGCGCGCTCAGGAATGGAAGAAAGGGGTCATATTATTGCAAGGAAACTAAGAGCCTACAATGACATAACATACTGTAGTTTTCGGATGAAACATGCACCACAGGGTACTCTACGAACGATTATAAGATAATAGGCGAGTCCAGGAAGGGTAAAAGGGGGGGGGGTAAGCAATGTGAATTGAAGTTGTAAGTGAAATAGCCACTGTTGACTAGTTAGTATCATAATAGCGGATAATATACCTATCAAAAGGTCTTGCGCAGTATCATAATAGCGGATAATATACCTATCAAAAGGTCTTGCGCCTCCCCAGTTTTCATCCTGGATACGCCTATGATGAAGTACAACATGCAAAAAGGAACTATATACAATCAGTAACGTATTTATAGTGCTGGGTAGCAAATTGCCTGCGGTTAATATTTTTTCCTATTTGACCTCGCTTTTTACTAACCTGGTACCGCCTATGGCAAACAAAATATGTTTTATAACTCACAATAACACACGATTTCATTTATCAAAAAAACAACATCAATTTTTTTGTATTACGGATTTACTTCACCCCCATATTGAGTGACCTGCACACGCCTATGATTTTTAATTTTCAAAAGCCACTGCCAAATATCAATCTCCAATTCAATCTCTATCGATCCCCATTGGTTGCGTTAAAATCGGTTGATAAACATGACAGCTGTGTTGGATCACAAAGTAGTTTTTGCCCCCCTGTTGCCCCCGTATCACATTTCGGATTTTTTCGATTTTTTTTTAGAAATGTAGATCGTGTTGAAGAGAATCAAACGTTTGATTTGTGAAAATCGGACGGGTAGATCTCGAGATCTCCGGGGGGGGGGGAATCCCCCCCCCCCTGTTACAAATAGGGGTAGCCAGGAGCCTGTTACAAATAGGGTTAAGCCAGGCACAGGACCCTCGGATCGTTTCGGGTTTCAGCAACAAACAGAACCTGTCGAAGAAACGCCGCTCTTGATTGTGTTCGGTTTTCCTGGTCTGTAACAATAGATAGCCTGAGCTTGTCTCGACAATAACTGCACCACCGAGAACAAGGAATGCCGAGACATAACGACAGACTGTGCCGACGTTTTCCCAGTCCTTGAAGCTGATTTGTTAGTTCAGGCAGCGCATGAGGTCAGATATTGCTTGTGTTTGCGGGAAAAGTCGAAGGTGAAGACTGCTACTTTTGACGATTGGATGGACATATCATTGATGGATGATGGATTGGATGGATGGAACATATCAGGAGACGATTATCTGATGTGAATGAAGTATCGTGTTAGGCAATATATTACACATTTTATTGTAACTACAACCTTTTGACAATTGTCAATGTTTTGTCATTGTCATTTTGTCATTTTGTCATTTTGTCATTGTCATTGTCAATGTCAACCAAGACAATTGTCCTGTGTTAACTGCACAAGCGACTAAGTCTTAAACAAAAGCTGTACCTATAAATGCATTTAATTGACACATACCCAATTGCTCAGTATCTGTATTGGAAAGATATGACTGTCAAGATAATTGTGCGGTCAGACCCTACACTAGCTCATACGTCCCACCGTCTCGAACGTTCTAGCACGACCGACGCGGCCCATTGTCGAACAGGGACACATTGAATGACGTCACGGGCACTAATCTGAGATCTGCGTGAGAACAGAAGCTTTAGCGACTGATACTTTATACGATTGTCTGCCTCTCCCAGAGCAACGACCGGTGAAAGCCTACCTAGCCTGTCGCAAAATCTCCTCTTCCCAAACCCCGGTGAAAGTTTCGAATTTTCTCAGTAATTTTCTTCTGCTAATCCTTGGGCCGATTGCGTGTTCGGTGTTGGCAGTGATCGTCCAATCGGTCGACATGGCTCATAAAAGTCACGCTGACCCTTCGACGGCGACCAGATCGGCGTCCGATAAATTGTTTTGCATGTGTCGGGTGTCCCAGTCCCGGCTGCGCCCGGTGTCGCGGCAGGTCAGATATGACAGCACGCCTTTGTGCAGCGCTGCTCAGGCGTTGTTCTCAGAAACGGCGCGCGACACGTGATTTTTCTCCGCGAATGACTTGTGGTCGGCTCGGCGGCTTTGAAAGTTAACATCTGGGCGTGCAATCCTTCCTTATTCGTCTGCGGCTGCGCCTGACGGCCGCGCCCCGCTGCGCCTGTGGTGTTGCGGTGGTCCTGGTCAGTCTGGCCGGCACGCCATTGCCCTTCCTGTCGCTGCTACCCCTCACCATGGCGGCCGCAGAGCGGAGCGGCCATCCCTGAAATTGCGGACCTCCAAACCTAACATCAAGCAATGGATATTGGCCCGTGGATATTGCCATTCATGGCGTGAACTGAAAAGTGAATCACAATTGCGATCATCCCGACCGTTCGCTCCTGGAGTCCTGGACCCGCCCTCATGAGCAGAACGCACGCTGACCGGAGCTCCGCTGTCCGGTGCTGTGCATTGCTCCCGTTCGTGCCGGTCGGTATCAGCCGGTGCCGATCCTGGCGCGATCATCGCGAACATCACGGTACCGCCGCGCCGGTCGTGACCGGCCCGCGTATTGAACGCGATTGCCTCTCGGGGCTCCCGGCGTTCGGCGAAGAGCCGCCGCCCCAGCCACCCTTTGTTACAGCCGGACGCCGGGAGACGACCCGGAGCCGCTGGGAGACGACCCGGAGCCGCCGCCGGTCGGGACAGTACTTAGTGCTCGCCATTATCGCCGCTTCGCCGTCACCCGCGCTCCGTATAATTAGCCAATCTGTGGTCCGCGAGAGCCACAGTGACGCGGGGTATTCGATCGAGATTAGGCCGTCTTCGGTCGGCCTGCGTTATGCCGACTTGTAATGCCAGTCATAATCTGGCCTCCGCGAAATGCTAAGTGCGGAGATATCGCCGGGCTGATCTGGCGGCGGCGATGCGCGGTGCGTTTCTGATTGCATATCTGGGGGCATTCAGCGGTCAGTCTACTGTCTGCCGGCCGCCGTCGCCCGCTGACGGCCAGCATTGTTTGCCGTCGGCTGTCACCCGAGCAGCTGCTGTGTGGCCGCCGGACACCGGACACCGGACACCGCCGGGTGCTGCCTCTGCCGGGGAGCCGCGCAGGAGCCGATCGGCGTCCCCGCGGAGAGGCGCGGCCCTGACGACCGCCAGTGGTGACCATCAGTCACGCACCGACGCAGGTTTACATGACGAGAATAATTCCCGATGACAAATTACTTAATGTCAATTCTGAGTATTGTTTTCCATAAGATCATTGGTTTAATTTATATTATTTTGCACTCATGCTCGCGGTAGCACCGGCTGTGCTTTGTTCCTCGGACCGGACCGGACCGGACCGGACCGGACCGGACCGGACCGGACCGGACCGGACCGGACCGGACCGGACCGGACCGGACCAGACCAGACCAGACCAGACCAGACCAGACCAGACCAGACCAGACCAGACCAGACCAGACCGGACCGGACCAGACCGGACCGGGCCTGCCGCCGCCGTCTGTCTGGGAGCCTCTCGGCCGCTCCGTGGGAGCGCGGCCCGTCCCGTGACCCGCCGGTCGCCGCTGGTCGCCGCTTCCGCCGCTCTCCAGTGCAGGCCGCACTGACCACCTGGCCGGCAGCCATTACTGCTGCCGGTGGCAGCGTGATAATTGCACGGTGCACAGTGGTGCACACGGCGGCCCGCTGCCGACTGCCGACCACGCGGCGCCGCCCGGCTCTCCCCCGGCCCCGGCCCCAGCTTCGGGCCCGGCACAGACGCCGAGACAACATGGCGAAAACCCGCTACCGAATCTAACCGATAATTTCAATTCATGCGATTGCCAATAGTATAGATGATGCCCTTTTGATGCGATGCAGCTCCCCTGAAGTTTGGGGAGGTAGTCCAGACTCCTGAGTCGTACTGATGATTGTCGCTGACCATGAGTACAGAGTATGTAGGCGCCGCGCCGGGTCCAACTGACCAGTCCACCAGGTTTGATAGTGGCCGCGTATTAGTGGTCGCGATGACACCGCTTTCCATGCTCCACTCCCACTGAGGCATGGCTTTCAGTCCATGGCGTTTACTTGGTAAATGAATGGCGGCATAATTCACGGAGGTGCTGTGGCTGCTTTATGGTTAGTTGCGCTTTGATAAAGCGAGATTACTTTGACCCAGAATGTCTCGGGTTTCGTAATGGAGCTGGTGAAATATTTGCATCGCAATAAAAATGAATGCACGTTATTATCCTCCGCCGTTGATCTGTCAGCTGTTTCGTAACAGGTCATTCCGCCTCTGGACGTGAGCTGGCGGAGACTGCCGGCCACAGAACCCGGTTCTGGGCGTTGTGTTCGATGTGCGCGGCTTCTGCCGGTGACTTCGTGTCTCCTTCGCCACTCCACCGGCCGCCGGTGACCGGAACTGACGAGAGCTGACGCCGGGGGGCGAGCAGCTGGGACGACGACCCGCCTGTGTCCCGGCCGCCGCGGGGCCATGTCCAGTGAACAGCCAGCCCCCAATTGACGGGCGGTGGGCTGTCAGCGGCCTCAGAACGGGGCCGTCCCGAGCCGCTCCCACGAGGGCCGCCCGCTCACAATGCCCGCGGCCCACCCGCCCCGCTCTGCCACCGCTCCGCTCGACAAAAACTGGCGCACCGCGATCGGCGCGCCTGCGCCATTAGCGCCACGGCGGTGGCGGCGGCGCGGCGGCGGCCGCTGCCGCCCCGCGCCGGCCGCCACCGCCGCCGGCGTCTTGGCGGCGGTGGCCGGGCCGAGGGCCGCGGACTCTGGGAAAGTTCTCACGGTCCGGGCGGCGGCGGCGGCGGAGCGGCCTCTGGCAGCCGGCCGGCCGAACGGATGACGTGCGTCCGGCGCGCGAGCGACCACCCGGCCGCCGGCGGGGGGCGCCACCGCCGCCGTCCGTCGTCC